>CAVNYN010286336.1:0-39195 GCA_963692815.1 Nyctanthes arbor-tristis | reverse complement strand
CCCAAAGATCAATTTCTATTACATGCATTATCTGGCTTGCATCATGAGACATCCTCCATTCCTCGGCTTTCTTTTCAACAATTCTTCGATGTATCATCTATAAAAGAGAGTCATATAAAAGGTGAGTATAAAAATACCCCGTGAGTAATACATCAATTTGGTTTATCAAAGGTTAATAAAAATCGTTTCATGCTTCAATCTTAAGAACTTCAAGATGCACAAATCCTTTTGCTCACATTATAGGGCCCCAAATATAGAAATTCCTACTACCCATGGCGCCTCGTTGCCTTTCAAATACCAATGGCAACACAATTGATTCACAACAATTTCCAGTTTGCTTTTACCGGATTTCCAAACTTTCAATCCATAACGATTAACATGGATCAAATCAAAGCAAACAATACAAATTGGGTAGAGGAACTCTAGCACTTCTTATGCAAGAAATCATTTTAACAATAATCAAAACACATACCTTTTCTTGAAACTTATGCATGCAAATAAACCAAAGAAATGGATTACTCATCTTGCTTGTTTGAATCTTTTAAATGGAGACTTGACAATCAATGACAAAACACCCTCAAATCCTTGGTAAACCTAAGCAAAGTGACCCTTAAAATGTGGATTCTATATGTGTATGAGCTAAGCCTTATTTGGAGAGACAAAATAGAGCTTTTGGAAAGTTTTTTGTGAGTTTCCAAAGCCATGCACCATATATGGACGAATTTTATTCTTGTTCCCTAAAGACTTTGAGTTCCACCAATGCAAAGAGCCCCACTTGTCCATAGCAATGAGTTAAATTGAAAGGCTAGGAATGAATCTTAGTTAATCAAGGTGCCAAATGTGTGTCTTGAATTCAAAGCATGTGGAAACTAGCTATTGGATCCAAGTGTCTCAAATCTTTCCCTTTAACTCTTAGTAACCCCTTCATCTATTAAACTCGATAATTAAGTCCTTATATTTTCCGATTATAATAGTGAAACATCATATCGTTACCTTAAGAATCTTTTTCGTCTCAAAATTTACTACCCGATTAAACTTAATCATTCCTGTAACAAATTTCTATAACCGATGAAGAAATTGACATATATTCAAGTAATTATCAACTAAACCAAAAATGTCTTCATATTCATATAAAATGTCTCGAGTAGACATTCCATTATTCATCGATTAATTATAGTTGAATATCAAAACCAATTATTAATCCGAAGATATCCCTATTTCAAATAGAGGAATTTCACGGGATGTTACATAATAGGTCAATAAATTGGTAGTTACCTGCCCGACCTGTCCTCTACCCATGCCCGATTTTAAGTGGAGGTGGGTATGGGGAGAGGATAAAAAAATTTTGATGGATAGGGTGATGGGTATAGAATACCTGATCCCAACCTACCCATTACTCTACCTAGCTCATTGCCATTTCTAGACCTCAAGAAATCAAAAATTTAATTTTTTTCTGTGACTATATAGTAATGGGAATTTGGTGAATTATAAAATGTTAGTTAAACCATATATATTTATTATATACAAAAGAAGTACTACGATAACGACTCACATTAAAAACATATAAAAAATAATTAAAAATTAGCACATCAGTTAAGAAGAAAATAGTCTAATCCAAATTATGAAATACTTCCTATATAAGATATATATTATATTAAAAATTTTGAATTAAAAAATCGAAAAACTTTGAATATAGATAAGATGTATATTTCTAGTATAAGATAAGACATACATCTAACATATATACAATTTACCGCAAAATTTACTTCACGTATAAGCAAAAGTCTAAAATAACCTTCACTTAGACAGATTTGGTGAGAAAAATTATGTACAAAAGTACCGCAGACTAATTTTCTTTGATATATATTTTTTTTAAATCAATAATTTTACGGTTCTTTTTTTTTTTTGATATAAAGGGGACATATGACAGGGGCAGGTGTCACTACTACAGAAATGCATAAAAAAATTGGAAATACACGTCGATTTTTAGAAGAAGGGACGCGTAAACAAAACGCGGTGGCAAAGTTGAAATTAATGCTCAAAAATAGGCAAAAATAGGCGTCGGTCCTTTACTAAGAACCGACGCCCAAAAGATGCTTGAACTATGAGCATCGATTGCCACCCATTATTTACTTAAGCGTCGTCCCTTTCGTAGACCGACGCCTAAAAATAACTAAAGCGTAGGTCTCATTAAGGGACCAACGCCCATTTCCTTTAAAAATAACCCCAGGTCCTCATTGAAACATTCTGCACTTACGTTTTGAACTCCCGCTTCTACGCAAAGATTATTTCAACCAAATTTAATGTACAAAAAACGATTTCAAGAGTAACTTGAGCTCATTTCAGTGTTGAATCACATTGCGAAAATTATTTCTCCCCATATCGACCCCAAAATTCCCTAGTTCTTCACCTAAGGAACTTTCCTGGCGAGTTGCAGCTATGGTACGACGCGGTGGCTGGCGGGCTGACTTCTTTGTAATGTCACTTGATTTTTCATCTTTTTTGTATTTTTGGGTATTATGATTCATGTCTCCACTGATTTCTTTGTAGTTTAAGGCGAAAATCGTTCGGAGGCGGCAGACGGCGCGACAGACGGTGGGACAGACAACAGGGCGGACGGTACGCGAAGTGCTCGTGCACTGCCTTTTTTTATCCCGATTTTCAAAGTAGTTAGATTCCTACGAAAACGATGATAATTAAAGGAGTATATATAGTCATATAGTAGTTATTGATTTTTCGACTAGCTTTGTTTATATTTAATGCTTAGTTTTATGTTAATTCAATTGTTTCGTATTTACAGTAGCTTATTTTATAGTAGTATTTGTAGATTCATATTTATATCAAGTTGGTGATAGTTGGTTTAAAGTGCATATAAATTGTTGGTGGTGGTGGTGGTGTTGGTGTTGTTTTTTTCTTGCATTTGCTACTTGTTGGCTACTTGGTGGTCGTGGAGGGGTGTATAAATTGGGCTACTTGTTGCTTGCATTTGCTGCTTTGCGGTAGCAAGAAAAATTGGCAAAATTTGATTACTATAATTTATATTAAAAAAATAACTCAAGACGCCCAAATTATTTTTAAATAAAAAATATATATATTTTTCAATATAGGCGTAAGTTATTAGCTTGAAACCGACGCCTTTTTAAAACTATAGGCGTCCGTTTCTACATAAAAACCGAAGCCTATGGTAAAATTATTCTATTTTATCTGAATTTTAGGCGTCGGTTTTCCTTTTTGTAGTATGAGCGTCAACAAACAACCGACGCCTATTTTCCTAGTATATACGTCAGTTACGTATGCGTCTACCTAGAAACCGATGACTATTATTTATTACTACCTACGCCTAATTGGCTTTTCTGTAGTAGTGCGTGATTCGAATTCAGGACATCTCGCCTGAGATTTAAATATTTATCTACTGTACTACAATTCAAACCACAATAATTTTACAGTTCTTAAGTAATTGAGAATTTTTGCAACTCACATAAAATTGGTTTCACTACAAATACGAGACAGAAATCAATCTAGGTGGAGATTAACGTGTTATCCAAATAGTATTATCCTAACAAAATCATAGCAATAACTTTTAGAAAGGATTATGGTATTATCTAGAAAATATATTAAAAGAGAAGGACTTCTTAAGCAATAATTTTTTGTGGGAAAAAGTTTGACCAACATTGTTGTTTTAATATATAGATAGATTTGTTTTTTTAATACTTTTTGAATTTAAGGTCCAACCAAAATTTATACTAAAATTATAGTTATCATCCCTCACCAGACATATATTGAAATTATATCGTTAAACGCTTATGTTTTAGGAAATCATTGGAAACACTCATATCATTGGGAACCCGCATGTGAGTACATGGGTTTCCAATAATCTCCTATTACAAAAGTATTTAACAGCATAAATTTCACTAAATGTTTAGCCGATTATCATTTTCAGAGTTAAAAATACGTAAACACGTTGAAATTACTTGATGAAATGCACCATAATAAATAGGGCTATCACAAGGAGAAAAAAAAGAAAAAAAAATGGGCAAACAAAGGACAAAATTAGTCATCTAAAAATAATATTAGATCTTATAATTAATACTAAAATGGTTTCTTAATATCTTAAATAAATGAGGATAAATTTAATTCAATTTAATTTTATTAAAATGCTATTAATAAATGAGTAGAGAAAAATTAAATAAAAAAGTAGAATAAATGTGTAGGGGCAAAACAGTCCATAAATGTTTCTCCTTTATATTTACTTTTCGACTTTTGAGTTCTTCTAAGGAATCATGGTTCCTTATGGAGTCAGACACTCAGTGAGGTGTTTACACATCACAAACAGTCCATAAATGTTTCTCCTTTATATTTTCTTTTCGACTTTTGAGTTCTTCTAAGGAACCATGGTTCCTTATGGAGCCATGTGATATGTAAACATCTCACTGAGTGTCTGGCTCTATAAGGAACTAGGTACCTGGTTCCTTAGAATTTTCAACTTTTTGGGGTCCGACAAAGGTTGAATCAAGACTATTTTATGGCTTGATGCAATCGTGTAATCTCATGACTTTTGCATTTTTTTTTTAAAGCGGTCCAAAGGGAAAAAAGAATTAAATAAGATATTTTTGTCTAGTTCCTTGATAAAGACTTTTCTATCGAACTAGTATTAAACACATGCTATGCACTTAATTTTATAGCTATATTAAGTTTTCAAATATCAAATAATTAAATTCTCTAGCTCCAAACATCTAGAAACATGAAAATATATATGTAAATAACCTAAAAGCAAATCTAAATACATACATAAGATTACTATTCACCCTAATAATTATGGCTATCACAAGGGGAAAAAATAGGGCAATCAAAGGACAAAATTAGTCATCTAAAAATAATATTAGATCTTATAATTAATACTAGGGTTATGCTACATTCTCTTGTCGAATCACTTGTTCGATTACTTGTCATTAAATAAATATTTAATATATTGAGAAAAACACCTTTATATTTAATTGAAATACATGACAAAAAGACACATATACCCCCACTAAGTCACAAAAAAGTAATCCAATAAGGAAAAGTAGTATTATCCTTAATAATATAATGGTTTCTTAATGTCTTAAATGACACTAAATTTAATTCTATTTAATTTTATTAAAATGCTATTAATAAATGGGTAGGGACAAATGAGGAATTAGAATAAATATATAGAGGCAAAATCATCCAAAAATGTTTTACCTTATACTCACTTTTATATATAGTGTAGATATAGGAGCAGTGATTTATCTCCCTATTAGTTTACCAGTTTCTTTTCCAGTTGACACTTTTACCGTCAAAAAATTTAACTCTCAAACAAGTCAAGTGTGTTAATTGACAGTTTTATCTTTCAACTTCTCTCTATAAAATGTCTTAATTTTTATCAACTGGTAAATTAACAGGTGAACGAATAGGAAAGTTTATCATTATTCATAGATATAGCTAAGATGGTTATATCTACGCTACCCTTTTTACTAATCACACTATGACTTTGAATTTTTTCTTATTTATTAAAAATGTCAATAATTAGATGACTTAAATAACTTTTATATAAACATATATTTCTTAAATACACTTCAAAATGAAGACCTAATCTATTTTTTTATGTTCACCACAAATAAGAACCCTAATTTATTTCTTTATTTCACCACAGTTGAAGACGACAACACATTCTACGTTTCTATGTAATGAGAGAGAAAAATAGAAACAGTATTCAAATCAAATTTGAAATTGATATCAATATTCATGTGTAGGCCACAAATATCGGTTAATTAGAAGTCATGTTATGATATTTATATATATTTTAATCAAAATTTTCGTAATTAAAAAAAAAAAAAGATAGAATGCCGACAATAGCTAAAGGCTGCAATCTCAAATGTGAAAACCTCATCTCAAAATTCAATCTGCAAATATTCTTTTTTCTTTAATTTCTAAGAACAACAAAAAGCCCACAAAAAAGGGATACAATTAGAAACATCAATCTTTAGTAACTTTGTTAGAAACAAGAAAACCCAAAATAACTAAACTTATTATCGACAAAAAGAAGGCTATATCCATTATTGCCATAGAGATCTCATTAAAATCAAAGGTGTATATATAGATCCCCCAGCAGTGTGTTCTAAGGATTTCTATTGCTTAAGGGATTCACAGGTTTGATTATAAGTTCGGGAGAGAGAAAAAGCAGAGTATTGTGCCATATAAAGTGATGAACTAATTATGAATGAAATGTGGTGTGGTGTCTGATTTGTTTATTTATTTTTTCTTTATGTTTTACTTTTAGATGATATAAGGTTAGATTGATAAAGTAATTGTAGTTTATATATTAAAGTTACACTTTAATAGTGGTGTACCTATCATGTGGTGTGGTTAATAAATAAGGTGGTTTAGATATGACCACTCTCATTCTAAGCTACTTGATACAATCTAATAGACATCAGAATATTTGAAATTGACGACAACATAACACAAGGCATTCCAATTTTTCCGTCCCAAAATCCAAGGTAGGATTAAACATTTGACATTCATTATAACCTCCCGTTTCAATTATATACTCCCTCCAATCCATAAAGATAATTCGATAAGTAATTTTGTGTGGATTAAGGATTAGTCGGTAATGTGGTTAGAATATTTAATTTTACCTTATTTTTTCATCTATACCCTTGTATTATTAATTGTTTAAAATATTTTCAATGCATAGGTAATTGAATAACAATAATTAATTAGGGGCACATATAGAAATGAAACATTAAATGCATATTTAATATAGTAAGTAGACTATCTTTTTGGGGACGAATGAAAATTGAATAGTAGACTAACTTTTTAGGTAGGAGAGAATATAAAAATGTTAAAATTATAGAACCAGATGCATTATATGGTCCCATGAAAAATAAACCTACCCTATATTATAATGTCATTAGTATCAATAAGGGTCATATCTAGTGATGGCAACGGGTCGAGTTTGGGATGGATCGGGTCCTCCCTAACCTGACCCGCGAAGGTTTTTTTTTTTTTCCCCGCCTCGCCTTGAAACCTGCCAAAATTCAGGGCGGCTAGGGTCGGAGAGGGTCGCGAGGCGGATCAGGTCAGGTTTTTTACCCTTTAGCTTTTTTTAAATATATTTTTATTTTTTTCTTGTTTTTTCCTTAAGTTTTAATTTATTTTTAATTTTTTTCATTTAAACGGGGCAGGGCGGTTCAAGTAGACCCGCCCCGCCCCGAGACCCAATTCACCCTCACCCGCCCCGCCCCGCCCCGCCCCACCAACCCGTGGGGGCAAGAAAATTTTGTCGAGTTCGGATTGGGGCTTCACGCGGTTTTCGGACAGGTAGGTTTAAATTGCCATTTTCTAGTCGTATCGTGGTTCCCAACAACGACCTACACATCTTGCACTCTTTCGGAATTCAGACTAGTCCTTCTATGGATTAATGAATTATATGACAATTCCTTATTGAACACACTGAGAGATAGATATTGAATGTGTCTGGTAGGAGCTTGCTACTGTATCCATTATTCTTACCAAAATCCTTACCATGCTTGACATGGTTGACTCAAGAGCCCATTTTCAACGTCACAGCGCCTGTTGCACCAGTAGTTGAAGTTCTCGACCCGTCTTTCCTCTGAAAGATTTTTCTTGTGCTGAATCACTTGCTGAGGTCATGAGGAATTCATTGTGTAAACTGTATACAGATATGAACTAATCTGGCCCATTATATAGAGAGAGATTAATTTTAAACAGAGTTTGCAAGTATGTTGTGACTCTCTTGTCCGGTCATGATGAAAAGCTACCACCGGTGCTTAGTCGTCTAAGTGTCATATTTCTGGTGGACCCAAGAATAGATAACTTTGTGTGTCCAAATAAAACTAGTGAATTTTGTTTATTTATGATCAAAACAATAGATAATGAATGCTAGTCCGTCAATTATACAGAAACAAACTCCAAAGGATTTTGGACTACGTACCACTGCTAATGAACAAAAGTTAAACCAACCCAACAAAGACAAAATATTGTAAAATATTGTTATTTTACTTACTATATCCACTGAAGTCTAATCTAGTTATAATTATAATTTCCTGCGAGAGGCTTTTCCGCTACAACACAAAAATAAATAAATGCCATGTATGTCACAAATACATATAATATATGTCACGCTTCACCCTCCCATCCGTTCATCTCTTTTTCTTCAAAATCATCTTTTTACTACTCTTCTCCATTCTATTATACAGTCGGGATACTAGTGTATAATAATTATAATATATTTAAAAATAAGGAGAAATTAAGGCTAATTTGTATGAAGCAAATTATTTGCACGCCAACAAATTCCACAGTCCACACTACTTGCTGTTCCAGAAAACTTCCCGATCCCACTCAAACCCAAAAGTAGGTATGCATACCTTCTTAGAAATATATAATAACGTGGGATTTACAAAAGGACTTGGCTCTACTATAAGTTCTTGCCCACTATTTCAGTGTATAACTTTGCAAATCATTTTATATGTCAGTTACTGATCATTAAAAGGATGTATTATTTTCATGCATTGGAGACACTACTAAAAAACTGTCAATTACTGATGAAAAATTTTCGACTGCCGCAAATCCGGTAATTACTGATCGACAGGTAGAAAAATGCCATGGGTTGTTATCAAGGGCAGCCAACTACGGTCGGAAATTTCTGACAAGTCTTTTAGAGTGGTAAAAAATCTTGTGAAATTTCTTAACGTACTGTAATAAATCTTAATGATACAAAAAATTTTACACGGTTAGTCAACTTTGGTCATCCTTGCAGACTTAGTTTTCTGTTACGTTATTCGTGAAATTAGGTCTGAACTATAATTTTTTTTTTTTTTTTGCTGGGGTATTTTAAAACAAAAAATATATATATATATATATATATTTGATATAGATTATTTTTTTTTTAAAGAAGAAATCACATGCCCAATAACTGTAGTACCATTAAAAACACTAATAAAATCAATATTAGCGACGGGTGACAATTGGACACGTGTATGAAAATTTGATTATCCGGCCAAACGCATTTGGTGATAATTGGACAACTAATATGTGAATTGTCTCATATGAGTTGTCCTACCCATAAGTTATTATCCAATTATTACGCGCACGACTCTCATCAATGATCACTTATTAATCATTAAATTGAATATTAACCATAAAATAAAAAGATATTTCCGCCAGCAAACCCCTACGATAATTCGTTATTAATTTATTTGGAAGGGGACATGTTTTGGGTGTTCGACACGCGATATATCACTTTACAACTCCACCAATTATATCTTGTCTTGTGTATAATTAAATTTGTCTATCTTGCCTCACATGGGTAGACTTCTTAGCTTGTGATGGAAATAATTTGGTATGTTATATGTGACTGAACAATCTCGTGTACCGATTTTGTACAACCAAATGTGCCAATCAGGACCAGCGTGGCTACCTGTTTGTTGATTAAAAGGATAATACTTTGTTTCACAGCCAATACGTACCTATCACATTACAACTTCTTACTCATATTCGTCTTTGTATAATTTTATGAGTCAATCTAGTCTATCATGACAATTAATCCACCTTCACTTACGAATCTGCGCATTACATCGCTTTACTATCCTATGGTCCCACCGGGGACCGGCTGAGCAATAATCATGCACGTGGAATCAATTACTTGCTTAACATGCAATTGCAATGTACCACAGCCCTAGAAATCATACCTTGTACAAGTAAAATCTATTAACTCGATCCAACAAGGTTACAAGTGTTTGTCCCTTTGCTCGATTTGCTTGACCTTTTATTAACTTTTTGTAAGTTTCTTTTTGTTATAGATACTTCAAACTACTTGATATATACAAATCTAAAAACGCCAAAACATTTGGAATTGACAACTGTGCCCATTCTAAAAGACAACCATTCCGTTCTTCGTCATCCTAAAATCTAGGTTATGATAATTTCCAGTTTCAATTATAATGAAAATATTATAATTATAGAACCAGACCTATTATGTAGTCTGGTAAAAAATAAACATATACCCCGCATCATTATGTCAGTATCAACAATACCCGCATCATGATTGTAGTTGTTTTATAAAACTAAATTTTATTTTTATTACAAGACTATTGAAATATACTCCCTCCATCCCAATTATTTAATCTAATTTACTTCTTCACAAAGATTAAAAAATATGTTAAAAAGACACATTTTGACAAGAAAAAAGGAATCCAATAATATGGACAGAGGGAGTAATTGTCTCACGATTCCTTTGAGGGAGAAGGAAGGGGGAAAATGCAAAAAAGAATTAACAGAAACCGCATACGGTCGGAATGTGGCCAGTGTTTACTTGTACAGACTATTACTGATAGGATCAAGTAAAGGAAATTATTTTCGCTCCCAAAAAAAAAAAAAAAAGCCGCATACGGTCGGTGCAAGAACAAGACAATTGAGTTGCCATCAACGTGTCAAAATCTGTGCGTGTGGGTCCCAGTTAAAAGAAACGCACAAACTCGTTCTCGTCATCTGAGTCAGCCCGTTTCTACCTTACGCCCGCCGCGCGGCCACTGCCTATAAATAACCGTCGTTGCCAAGTGCTCTAGCGCCCTCGCTTCCGTTCTCTTAATCCCTTAAAAACGATTCTCCAAAAACCATCAAATTCAAACCCCTTTCAGTCTTTCTTCTTCGTTTCTCATTCATGGATTCCTCTTCGCCTTTTGATTGCATCATTTTCGGTAAGGATTTGCTCTAATTGATACTCTGATTAAAGTTCAATCAGATTGTTGGTTTGAGCTTAAATGGAAAGAAGAATTGGGCACTCATTTCTCTTTTGATTTAATGCAGATTTGGACGATACCTTGTATTCATCCAAAACTGGAATTGGGCTGGCGCTTAAACGGAACATTGACGGTATTTTTTTTATATAGAAATTTTAAATTTTGGATTCTGTTTCTGTATAAGAAATTCTGGAATGATCATCATCCTATTGACTTGTTTATCTGGTTTCTTTTTTGATAATTTACAGATTTTCTGGTTGAGAGATTCGGATTTCCAGAATCGCAAGCTCTGACGGTTCGAACAGAGCTCTTTAAAACTTATGGAAGCTCCCTTGTTGGTCTTCGGGTAATTAATCATTAATTTCTGCTGCGATTTCTTCAATTTTTAATTCCAATTTTTTTTTTTTTTTTAGCTCAAGTATGCTTAAATCGGTTAACTTTTTGATCGTTTGCAGGCATTAGGCTATGAGGTTGATGCCGATGATTATCACAGGTCAGAAATAAAGCTTTTCATTGAACCCAAACTGATGAACTCTTCCTTTTCTGGAAACAGAAATAAACTGTAAATTATATACTGAAAAGAGAATCCAAATTTGAGTTGTTGACAGTGTCGTGCACGGAAGACTTCCGTATGATTTGATCAAACCGGACCCTGAATTGCGGAGCCTCCTGCAGACCATCAAACAGAGGAAAATCGTAAGTTTCCATAAATTCGTCAAATTGCAAATGATTTTTTGAGTTATAATGAATCTTTCTTTTGTCAAACTAATCAAATTTGATTTCCTTTCGTAGATTTTTACAAATTCAGATAAGATCCACGCGATCAAAGCTTTGGATCATCTTGGAATCACAGACTGTTTCGAGAAAATAATCTGTTTCGAGACTATGAATCCAGACCTGTCCCAATTAACCACTCCAGTTGTGTTGAAACCTTCTCTAGAGGCCATGAAGATTGCAATTGATGTTGCTGGTGTTGATCCTCGCCGAACGGTATAAAGTCCTTCCATCTGATCGTTGGAACATGAGAACTACAATTGATCAACTGTTTTGATTTTCTAACGTTGATTTTTTATATTTTTTTTCTCAGCTGTTTTTGGATGACAATCTGAAAAATATTGCTGCTGGGAAAGCTGTCGGTCTACGGACTGTTTTGGTACGTTTTTATCACGTGTCTATTCTTTTAAAATGTCAAATAAATCATACATGAGATATATCACAACGCGTCAAAGTTTCAATTTATATGTGGTAGATAAGACGCTCTCACTCCCGTCTCATCCATAACACGCCAAGATTTTAACTTTATACGTGTTGCAAGTGTAACAATAAGCCATGACGGACCAAAAACACACCAACGGAAACGAAAAAAATCAAGGTGACAAGTACTTAACGTATGATGCACATGCTAGTTAGGAGGTTTGTGGTAATATTTGACAAAAACTTATAGTGCTGACTTTAATCTCATGTGAATTTAAGATCTACATGTTCATTAATCTGATTCATACTTTCTGTTAATTTGAAGGTCGGAAGAGCAATCAAGAGCAAGGAATCAGATTATGCATTGGAAGTGGTCACAAACATGGTGCAAGTGATACCTGAAATATGGTTTAGTGAAGTGGAGGATCAAAAGATTAGCCACACCAAAAATGAAATGGAATCCATTATTGCAACTACACCTGTTGGTGCCTAATTGTAAAGATCTAGTCAAGTATATCCATGTTTTTTATAGGGCTCCCCTTTCATGCAAATGTACAGTTGGTACATATATATGTATAATAATCTCTATCTTGTAAATTATTATGTGGGTGTGATTTGATCCATCCGGTAATGGCACTTTAGAGAGGTGTTGTTACGGCAGCTTCCACCTCACGTGGGACTGGAGGTTTCCGTGTTTAAAAATTTTCAGTGATTTTATATGTCATGTATGTAAATAATTAAGTATTTCATTGCTTAAATGCGTCTTTTTAAAAGGGATTTCAATGTACTCTTAAAATTAAAATTTGTGTGGATTCGAGAAGTTTCTTTGTGGTTGGCTTTATTATTTAAGTGATAAGACATGCGTTCACGATTGTCACGAGGAATTAATTTACTTATTTTAATTAAAATGATATCACTATTGTGTACGTAAAGGCATTTATATATTAGTGGTGTCCACTTTGCGTGGGCATAATTTTGTTGTACTCAAAAGTGGGGATCAGATAAGGATAGGCACAACAATTTTGGCATCTTTGGATTAAAACAAAGTTTAAAAACACAATTAATTATAAGTGAAATTTAATAGGCTCGTAATTAATCATTTTGCAAAATGGATAACTTGGTTGGACAAGAATCAGCATAACAGGTGTGACAATGAAAATTGACAAGAAAAAATTGAAGTTGACAAATATCTTTAGCGTTCCAATATAATTTTACCACGAGCAAGAACCTTCCTCCTCTTATTTATTTTTTTTCTTTTTTCCAAATTCTAGTTTTGATTTTTTAGTACCTTGGTGAAAGGGTTCTCCAATCAGTTGGATTATTATAATTCTTTAGGCGAAGGATTCCAATTAGTGCTGCTGTCAATTTGTTTTTGTCCTCCACCTAGTCCACCCTGCACTTAGAATAATTTGGATGTTTTCTTAGTGAACATCTTCTAGCTTCACAAATATATAGAACTGACAAAGAAATTGAATAATAATAATAATAATAATAATAATAATAATAATAATAATAATAATAATAATTTTTTTTAACAATATAAACTGCTCTTGGAAAATACTGAGACAGTACCGGTACTATAAAACGATTGTCACGATAGTAATAAACTCTCTTTTTTAAATAAGAATGTAATGTAATGTAATAATAAACTCTCATATTTTCATCAAGGCATTATATACCCCTACAATAATGGGTACACATGATATGTGCAATCCCTTTTTATTTTTTTTTTTTTGTTGTGGTGGTCTCTAAGTGTGAATTAGATGAGGATATAGCCATCAGCCACAACCATTCAATTAACTCATGTTCGAATTGTTTTTAAAAAACACATGCTCGAATTACAAACTCCATTATGATATATATTGAATTGTCGTTATATTAAAATATGTAAAGTTGTAAACGCACTACTACATGGGGCCATCGCCGTGTAGAAAACTCAAGGAGCTTTAGAAAACACAAGATGAGATCGATTCACTTTTTTTTTTTTTTGGGTCGTTTTTGGTTCATGTTAAGATATATAACATCAGTTCTGCTCTATTTATTAGATCTAAAAATCAAGGTTTCAAAAATAATAAGAAAATCAAATATATAAATCTCTCATTAAGGGGAGGTATAGAGTTGAATCGTGCAAATGTACGTGCTAGAAATCCTTTTTGAAGTGCAACCTTTAGAAGAGTATGTTAAGAGTTAACGGTCCAAAAAAGGCATATGCAGTTATGCTACCGGTCAACAGAGGCCAAATCTGTTGGGCATGGTGGGGGCTTCGTTGTTATCAACTCATTGTTTAATTTCATAAATAAATATAATACATACGTATATATAGTTGTAATATCAACGACCTTTGTTACGAGTGCTGTCTATATTGTTACATTAGAGATATTTTATGTAACATAATCGTAACTCCCAACTATGCAATGTAAAATAGGTGTATAGATCACACATTTTCTGAATGCGAGGATTGGAGTGGCCATTAAATCCCTCAATATTTTTTCTAATTATAGAAAATAAAAATGCTCGAGGCATCACGAGAAAGTCAGACTGAACAAATATAATTTCCTTTTTTCAGCTAACGAGACCAAACCTCATCAATTTGTGTTTTCAAATTCTTTATATATTGATCATAGATTGACTAATCATCCTCGTTGGATAATTAAAGTCTTGGTTTAAAGATTCAGTAAATGTAATTAATGGTTAAAAAATGGTGCCAGTCGTTGATCCGTGCCATTTAAATCTAATGGCCATGAATAGATCCTAAGCCTTTTACTCAATCCTTCCACCCACATATTTTCTCCTCGAAAATAATCTTTGAGGCTTCATATATATATATATATATATATATATTTTTTTTTTTTTTTGCTTTTGATACAGCGGGAGATTTACGCCTTCAGCCTTCTTCTCCTCCCTCTCTTTTCTCTCTTCTGAAAAAAGGGCAGCATCATTGCCCTTCCTTCTCTCCAACCAACACAAACACACATCACTCTTGAATAATCCGGAGCCTTATTTCGGATCATATATAATTACTTTTAAAGTCGTGGCAAGGGTTAGGTTGTGAACTTTTGATCATTATTTTATTTCTGTGGATCGTAATTTATTTTTATTATTTATGAACTTAAAAATCCTTTAAAATCATCTTGTTAAACTTGAGAAATTTGTAAAATAGTTATTTACCACACAAATAAATATCATCTTGTTATAAAGATCAATTGCACAGGAGAATATAAAATTACTTACTTTCTCCATCCTACAAAGATATTCCAATAATTATTTTCATATAGATTAAGAAATGATAAGTTAATATAATTGAAACATTATTTTACCTTATTTTTCCACATATACACTTATATCTTATTAATTGTTTGAATACTTTCAATAAATAGGTAGGTTGAATAACAATAATTAATTAGAGACACGTATGAAAATAAAACATTAAATACATGTTCAGTATGGTAAGTGGATTGTCTTTTTTAAACGGACGAAAATAGAACAGTGGACTATCTTTTTGGAACGAGGGTAGTATTATACAATGATATCATATTTTTTTTTTTGAATATTATAAGGAGAATGTTGGGGAGGAAAATTGAACTGTAAACCCAGAGTATGAGAAGCCCACTTGCATTAGGACCCCCAAAAAAAAAAACACACATTTACCAATATAATAATAATAATAATAATAGTAATTAACATTGAAAGAATTAGAAAATACATATGCAAAAATCTAAATGCTGTTTGGCAGAATCTAAATATACCATATGGGAGGGGAAAAAGGGCTGCAAAATTCTCCTATATGATCTAATTCAACGCTACCATCTTTCATGTTAAAAATTCCCGTGTCATAACCAGGTGGCTTTTTAAATGTATTCTCGATTTCCCCACAGTTATCATCTGTGAAGTAAATGCAATTTGCTTTCAAATGTTTTGACGAGGGAAGTGACACGGACACATTATTGCCCAAGAACAATGCTTGATCTCCTAAACTAGTCACTTCAGTCAACCTGTAATTAGCAAATTTGTCTTCTACCTTCCCGCATTCTTCTAACTTGTGAACTGAGAAACCAATGGTATGATAGGAGGCCGGTTTACGGTCATTGTTTTCATCATAAACCACCACTTCGTCCTCTTCATCCTCATCATCATTAACCTCTTCTTCTTCCTTCTGCTCCTCGTGGTAGTTGATCTTCCTCATACGAGAAACAAGTAAAAGATCACCTAACGATTCAACTAAATATTTTTTATACCAATCTCTAGTATCAGACGGAGCGAGGCACACCGTCGTTGCTCTTGGACCATTCTTGTCATCTAGGTCACAAACAACTACAACCCCGTGACAATCCACAGCATAAAATCTGTCGTTGAAATAGATAACATCTTCATAAGAAAGAGAAGGGATAGAGATATTAGTCCAAGAAGCATCTCCTAATCTTGTAAAAGACAAGATACCACATCCTGAATTAATGGCGACCACGACACACTCGCAATTATAATTGTTGTGTTTTCGAGGATTTGAAGACATCACCATCTTTTGGAAAAGGGAACTGAAGACAATATCTCTTGGTGGTGGATGTGTCAATCTACAAAGGTCAGATTGATTGGGCAAGGCTGCGAAGGAAGGTAGAGAAATTAGCTGTCTAGAGAAGGGGTGAAATAAACTGATCTCATAATCACAACCAAGAGTCATCAGCCATCCATATTGGGTTCCCACACACCTCCTCCCACAGATTTCTGGCAAATTTAGCTCATATAATTTTGAGGTTAACAAGTTCCGAATGTGTCGAATTGGAACATCTAGATGCCGGTAAGGGTGGTCAGTAGGGATTATTTTTCCGAGCATGAGTCGAGGAATCCTAGGAGGCAATGAAGGAATTCTCTTCAATATTGCTGAAGTTGCTGATTTCCATGATTTACAAACGGCAACGAAGTTAACAAAATCCTCTAGGAAAGGTAAACTTTCCGATATAATCACCAAAATATCCGCTGGAAGATTAGTCCAGTCTGCCATGTCTGCATTAAAGGATGGAATAAGTTCATACACAATAATCACAATCAAGAATTCCCGTGATATCTCTAAGATCAAAAACCGACCTTTTGGCAAAAAAAAAAAAAAAGAAAATAAAAGAAAAAAAAACCCAATTTTTTTGCAAGATATCTCTGATAAAATCCCAAAAATACAATATACATTCACACAGTTTAAGAAATTGATTTTATTAATTCCTTCATTAATGGAAGAGGTTTGTATAAACAATTAACACAAAGGAAGGGGAAAAAAAAGAAAAGGAAAACACTGGATGTCTTTATGTGTTTTTCAACAAGCTCCAGATTACGGAGAAGTTTCGAATGAAAACTGATCTAATTAATTAATAATAAATACCTGCAACAGTATTGAGAGTTGAGAGATTTTGTTCCTGCGCTGCTTTTTGGTTTCTTGTAATCATACGCTGCTCTCCTAAACAATTGGGATGCATATATGGGAGCTTCTCTCTACATATTTATTTATTTAGTAGTATATTATATTTTGATAACTTTCTAAAAAATAAAATAAAATAAGGGAAAATAAAAAGTATATATGTTAACAATAATATTAAAAAATCATGTTAACAGTATTTTTCACCCGAAAAAAATCATATTAACACTACTTTTCAAGTTAACTAGGGAAACAACAAACGCGAATGTAATATGGTAAGAAATAGTAATAAGTAAAGAAAAACTACTTAAACATGGTAACAACAACCGGCCGGAAACATGGTAACAACTACTTAAACATGGTACCAACAATCGGAAAATCCATGTTAACAATGGACCGTCAAGAAAAAATTAAGGATAATCACGACAAGACAAACATTAAATTTTCAAAATTGAAAAGTCTGCCGAGCTTTTAAAAATTGAATCACTAAAATTTTGCTGTGTAATCGTTTTCAGTCAAATTCGGTTACTGAGGCAAGATCAATTTAATCAACGTTAACGCATCAATTTAATCAACATTAACGCCTCATTTGTGATTTTTATTCTCTAATCATGGGTAGTTACAAGCTCGCCCCACCCTTGTCCTTCCAAAACACAAAAGTAACTGTCCACCCAAAACCCAAAAAATACATATATATATATATATAATAAATAAAAAATAAAAAAATATGCCAACAAATAAATTTCATTGAAATACATTGTTATAACTTCAATTCACCAAACCACTCACCAACGTCTGACCCTTGTGTTTCCAAAAGTATGAAGATGATGGGCTACTCCTTCCCAAATCCTAATCTCACCTTTGCAGTCCTTAGTCGCTCTTACCTATTTCTTGTGCCTATTATTTCGATCAATTTTCCAGCAT
Organism: Nyctanthes arbor-tristis; assembly: GCA_963692815.1. Taxonomy (NCBI): domain Eukaryota; kingdom Viridiplantae; phylum Streptophyta; class Magnoliopsida; order Lamiales; family Oleaceae; genus Nyctanthes; species Nyctanthes arbor-tristis. The sequence continues at coordinate 20,898 of CAVNYN010286336.1, read as the reverse complement.
GAACTGAAAGTGCCCAAGAAGCACAATTTCGAGAATTCAGTATAAATTATAAAGTCAAGAACTAGGAGACTTCGATGAAAACTGAAATTCAAGGAGCAAGAAATGGTAAAATCGGTAGTTCAAATGTCTCTCATTTTACCGGATCGTCCTTTTTTCCGGACATATATTCGAATAATAGAACACAATTAATTTTTAAGAATATTATGCATATTATGCAACGCGAGTTTGATGGCTAAAATTTTACGTATATCATATCCTTTGTCAAGGGTTCAAATCCTCATGCAAACAAATTTGGTTTCTTTACTTCTTAACAACCAATTAAATTTTTATTTTTTTTGTTTAGTAATATATATACAATTCTTTTTAAGTTTTATTAATTTTCTAACAAAAACTAATTTTGAATTTAATTTACTATATAAGACAAGGGGCCTCTTTAGTACTTTAGTGGTGTATATATATACAACTCCTTAAATGATAAAACATAATTGAATGTTTTCAAATTGATCAATATTAAAATTTAATGAAACGATTTTTTTTAAATATTGTTTAAAATGTTTACTACAATTTTGCTAATTTTCTAGACAAATGAAAGTTAAGTATTTAAAATTAAAACCTTCAAAGTCATGTTTAGTCTGAAGTGTTTAAAAATGGGCCCACATAGTTTCCGCTTAGGGCCCCTAGATTTGGCCTTGCTAAACTCATCTAGTCACACCGATTCGTCAATTCTAATTTCTTGTCATACGAATTACCAAAGTCAAATATTTCATAATAATTAATACAATCCTAAAATATAAATTGGTTATGTTTACCCAAAAAAATAATAATAATAAATAAATAAAAGGAAATATTTGATACCTTAAGTGACTATGTGGTAGTTAATTTCTTTGAACTCATGACGCGCTATTTCTTTGTTCTCTAATGTCACGTGGATAGATGATTTTCCAGTTGTTTCCGTTAAGTTTTAGGTTTATGCTGATGAAATCTAAATTACCTTTGTTTTTTTTTTTTTTTTGGATTGGTTTTGTTTCTTTAATTGTTGGGATGGATTTAACGTTTTCAGTGATATTTCTTTTGGGCGGAGTACATAGATATCTTTTGTGATCTTTCTTTTGTTCCCTTGGACTTTAGGTTCACACTGAATTGAATTGTTGATTGATGTCTTGCATGTTTATGTCGTTGGATTTGCTCGTATTCGTAATTTGTATCCCATATTCGCTATAGGGCGATTAAGTAATATGCTTAATGGATTTCAGATTTTATATAAATAGATTTATTTATTCAGAGCCAAGACCCCTGTGATCTAATGGCATTTTAGTTAAATTCTTAAACCTTTAGTCAGGAATGTAATTCCCCACCTTTATAATCTCCTTTGTAATTTAGAAAGATTGTATTCAAAAAAAAAAAAGATTTATTTATTCAGAAAATCTTCATCTCATTTATCCATGAATGAACGTGAAACGTGAGATGAAAAATTAATTGATTATGCATATATGTTCGTTAATCTTGTAATCTTTAACATGTTTTGCATTTTTTCCCCCAATTTAATATTTGATATAGGGTTATATATTTTTTTTATTTTTAGCATCGCGGTAACAATTTATTGCTACGGAGGCCTATTTTTTGAAGCCCAGCACTGCCATCGATATATAAGGTGTGCTAATGCCTTGTCATTTCTAATACTTGCACAACATGTGAATGAAGTAATCAATTAATGTTCTGAGTAGAGGCCGACGATTCTAATAAATCAAGTCAACTGTCACCATTTAATTAAGATTTAAGGTCTTCCATGGACGAATAGAGTCATGCATACGAAATCATTTGAAGTGACATGCTTTGGGTTGTAAAAGTATGGTCACATGTAGTGCAGTATATTAATTGGCAAAAAAGTAAATAAATAAATAGAACGTGTAAAATCTTATGATCATAAATCAAGTTAACAGTAATTATAATTTATATACGCAAATGGACTTCTAACAGGATATTAATTTTTCATATATAATAACTTTTGGTGAACACCAACCATATAACAAGTGGGTAAATATAAATTAACTAAGGTACCAAGTCTATATATGTATATATCATAGTTAATTAATTTATTCTTAATGGTTTCAATAGTAACCAGATCGGACGTACATATTTCCCTTTATATATATATATATATATATATATATATATCTGTGTGTGTGTATAGGTATGTATATTCGACTATATTTAATTTCTAGCTAATCATCTTCCCAGCTTAACTTGAGCTTTCCCCGTGCTGTGTCAACATTTAATTATTGGAACCTGTAGCAGAAGAAACCACAATTAACTAATTCGTTAATGAATTAACTATGGTTGAGGATAAATATATATATATATATGTAATTAATGTAATAATGTAAATTACACCATCAAAAGAGATACTTCTCTCTTGTGTCGTTTTGTTCCCACTAAAACACTTCAAAACTAACAGAAAATTAAATGAAAAATATACGCTCAAATATAGCACATGCATATATAAAATTGAAAGGATGAAAAATGTTTACATTTTCCACAGCTAGCAGGCAAGCAAACGCCTACTGGATTCCAACAAATTTGCATCCAGCTCCCAAATAACAAAAGGCTATAACGTTCTAGAACATTTTTATTTCAGTGAAGATGGGGAAAAGGGGTCAAATTTTTGGGGAAAAAAGTTGTCTGCATGATTCATATCATATATATATATATATATATATATATAAAAATTAAAGGAAATGAGGGTATAGAAAGCAACACACACTCACCGCTTCCGCCATGTTTCTCAGCCTTGTGCTCCTCAAGGCTGCTCGTCGTTCCAAACCACGTCCCGCACATCTTGCATTCCATTCGATTCTTACCGAAATCCTTAGAATGCTTACTGTGGTTGTGACTGGAGACCCCATTCTCATCATCGAAGTTCTTGTTACACTAGTAGCAAAAGTTTTCTATCCTTCTTTCCTTTGCCATCTTTCTCTGATATTTTTGTGTGAAACTGCTTTCTGAGTTCCTGAGCAAGTCATACGCAGACAACGTACATATAGTGCATTTTTTTTCTTTCCTTCATATATATAACGAATGAACAATCTAGCTGAGGCATGCAACGTCTTTATCTTTGGAAAATCCCAGTATTTGGGTAATTAAGGAAATCTGGAAGCCATTGTGAACTATTATAATTTTAATCCTTGTGGGAAGCAAATAATTTAGAGGGCGTGCACTTGTAAACTTGTACTCTAGATAACCTATTTCTAGCAAGGTTAAAAGTCGGTTTAGTTTTGCATGACGAAGAAACGAACACTTAAAGCTAATTTTGCAAGTATCTTGTAACTCTCTTGTTTGGTCATGATGAAACATGAAATTCACGTTTAACGTATAAGTGTTATTTAATCGAGACTTATGTGAGCTTTTTAAAATACTGCCAATAAGTGTCTTACTAGACAAATAATTCTCAACATTTTAATTGTTCTCGGCCTTACATTTGAAACCCAACTAAATATTTTAATTTATAAATATGCAAACGTTTCATATGTTAGTTTTTCGTTCATTAGCAGGACGTATTTCATATATTCACGCCAAAAAAAAAAATCTTTATCACTATTTAGTTTGTTCATTGGAGAGTAGCGAATGTAAACAAACGATTTGTAATGGAATTGAAGAACTCAACCATTTTTAGGAGGTTGGTGGAGTGATTTGCTTAAGAAGTTGATTACTAGTACTTGCTAATCCCTGCATTTATTTTATTTATTTTATCCTTCTGGTTAAAGCGCGTCTAAATTCAATTATTATCTGAGTCATATCCTTATTTTCAGTTTAATGGGTTCTTCATTTTTTTCAATTATCTGACTTGTGTTTGATTTATAAATTGATACGTGTGGTTCGAAATGCAACACCAGTTAGATAGTCATGTTTTGGATCTCGAGTTTGAGGCATACCTACGCTCCCCCAATTTCCCTCCATTCACCTATATCCCCTTCTATTAAAAAAAAAAGGGGGGGGTGAAAATGAGCTTCCGAACATTGGCATATAATTTTAATTCATCGTTCATAAATGATAGCCCCATTCTAGCGCCAATCTCTGATATCTTATATAGAACAATTGACACCCAACAATACGCGGCACGCACTTAATTTTTATTATTGGTTGGATGTAAAAGTTGGGCCAACCCCTATGGCAAAAAAGTAACATAAATTGGCACTAGATCATTTTCATCACAAACTATTCTCAAACATTATGTGCATTTTATGTGTTCTAGATTAGAGTGAACAAGCTTACGAGTTGTCGAAACATCACTGATGTTAGCGCAAATGATAAATAATAATACGCTTAATAATCTTCTAATAACTTGCGCATAAGTAATTAGCATATATATCCACTGAAAAATTCTAAGTGCTTCCACAATATCGTAGCTTCTTTATAACAGGAAATTATGAGTACATTACAGAGTAAAAAATCCCTCATAATTAACACACAATTACAAGTCATAAACTTGCTTGCCGGTGAATTTCACCTCAATTGGACTAGCATTTTTACCGATGGATGGCATATTTTGGCCTACTCCTTGACGGCCGGGGTTCACCTTCTCGGGGTAGACACCGTCCTTGGGGTGCAAATATTGAAACTCTCCATTGGGGAACACCCTATAGAATTGGTACTTAATCTTGTACTTGGACCTTAGCCTAGTCCCAGGTGCCAAGCACTGCTCGTTCATAGCCAATTTCAATAGGTTCGGGCCCTGCCTCATTATGGCAGCTCCACCGGTGGGCGTCTCGAAAATTTGCTCCTTAGGTGACTCCCACGTAATAACGTAGAATTCCTCGACTTGGGCTTTGCGCAATAGGCCGCCGGTGCTGCCACCGAAGATTGGCGATGGGGTGTTGGGGTCCGATTCTGGTGGAGTGAACCCTACCGGAGCCTCCTTCTCCGCCTCTTCGTAGCGGGTGCTTCCTCGGCCATGGCTCGATGCGACGGTGTGCTAGGTTCGATTTCTTAGGACTAGCAAATGTTGCAAGAGAGGATTGCTTCCATGGTACCGTCACGCAATCACTAGATTTCGCGGTAGAGAGTGCTGCGGGGAAGAGGGAGGCTTGTGTTGCCATGGCCATTGGCGGATAATTAAGAGGAATCGGTAGTGAAATTGGTGAGTTTTGTGACTTGTGTAGGAGCAAAATTTGATTTGATAACGAAAATAAGGTTGATTTCTTGTTGTGTTTCGATTGGTGGACCGGTGGAGGGAAATTTGGATATTGGGTAAGGTAATGCGGGTTGGACCAATGAGAAATTGTTAAGCTGATACGAAATTTGTCACTTGTCTTTCACTCACTCTACGGTAGATTGCTGGATAATCTCATACGACGCCGTACTAATGCAAGGTGACATTGTAGGGCATAATTGTCATTTCGGGGAAGTGAGAGAGAGGAAAGTCTCGTTGAATAAGGTCGTATCTTGTGAACTTCCCTCCAATTTTCTCCAATTTGAACCAGAATCAAGGAGCCCGAACGGAGTTCTTAAAATCGTCACCTCCTTGTGAAATCACAGACTTTGCGGTTAGAAATTAAAATTCGATTGGTCGGAATTCCAGCCGCCGGATTTTTTAATTGCCGACGTAGTTCAATTCGTAAAACTACTCTGTAATTGTCGCTGCTTTCACCATTTTCCTGTTCATGCTGGGTATGGAGGAGAGGAACAACGCGGTAGTCATTCTAATTGTAATTTTCTGGTTTATTTATCTGAGATTTGAATTCAATTCATTCTCTATAATGGGTGGAATACTATAAGAGATAATTCTTTCGCTTGTTATTGTTATAAATTCCATATTCTCTTAGATGAAACACAGACAAAACAATAAGTAGCAAAGCATAACATTTTTATTGCAACTATACACTCTCTGAACAATTCTGAAATTCTTGTGCAAACTTGGCAAAACAAGTGTTACTGCTACAGTTATCAGTAGTCTTCCGCCACTGGATTGTTATGGGATTATAAGAAAAAATTTCTCTTCATCTACTGTAAGATTTCATATTGAAATGCTGTTGGGAACGCCTTTACCAGTAAGTCCTCTGCTTCTACGGTCACCTGAGGTATTGGGATATAACAATGTGTAAGGCATATTCACAGGACCGACTCGATTCTTTAGTGTCTTGTCACTATTTCTCTGTGTTATCCTTTGTTCAATATTCACCAGTTTGGCACTGAACCTCTGAAATGCCTCTTTCGGGGTGACATCTGCAGTCCACTTTGGATTGTCTACCTGGCCTAGATATATTTCATCTGTGGAATGCCGGGATAATATCTCTATCAGCGAAATTCCAAGAAGGGTTTGAAATTGGGGTGTAATTGTTTTCAGGAAGGCCAGGTCAGGGTTTGACTCAAGTTCAGCATACTCCGGAGTGCCAGGTTCGGGCATTAATCTGCGGCTTATAGTTGGTCGGTTCGGAAGATATCCAGCATAAGGATATTGTCCAAAATTGACTGCTGCATGAAGAGCAGTAGCCACCCAGATGATGATTGTGCATGACTGAATGAGGTCGTCTCTGCTTTGCATTTTTGGCCACCAAGGTTTGTCTTTTAAGTCTCCATGTCCCTCTTCACGAAGCTCCTTCCACCAGGATTGAAGTTCTGAATCTCTTTGAACAATGTTATCTGAGTGGTAATAGAAGGAGCAATAATCTTTAACCCATTCTTCTATGGCCGACCAAATTTCAAGCCCATCAACTGCATAAGGATAATCCTCTATTAGAAGTCTGATGCCGTTGGGCTTGCTTGAATCAGGGACTGCCACCCCCCTGCATCGTAGCAAAATTGTTCCAAGAAGTAGCAGCCAGAAATTTTAACATTAGAATGTCCCATTTCATGGGTGAAGCTTTTTTATGGGAGATTTAAACAATGAAAGGAATTTAACTTGAAGCATTCTGACTGACCTTTTGAGAAGATCTGCAGGAAGTGCCTGCTCGGTGAAGTCCCAGTCCTTATAAATGAGAGAAGACATTTCCAATGCGAATTTTCCTGGGGAGACTGTTGTCTCAAATATCCCACCTGCATTGATGAGAATCTGTCTTGCTAAAGCGTTTATGTACATTGTATCACGGAAATGGGGATGCAGAAGCTTGTGTATTGGATGAAGAACACTCAATTGTCTGTTTGTTGCAATTACGAATGGCTCTATTGCTGCATGGGTCTTCAACCTGCATTTAGAAGTAAGGCAGTTACTTATACATGTACACAACTTCCGGAGCTACCTGTTAGTTTAGCTTTTTCATCACAGGCATACCAGTGGCTGATCAGCTGATGATATCCTGAATCATTTATAGCAGCATAAGCTTTGGCAAACTGCCAAATTGAACCTTCCGTTCCGTGCTTGGCCGGGGTAAAGACTCGGCTAATGGAACCATGTTCTTTATTCTGGAAATTTGGCAAGCTTAATTCAATTGCCAGTGGCTTCAATGTCCCATCATCTTGGACTAAAAGAAGAGTTCGACTGGCATATGTCCTCGTGTTTGTGTCCTTGTTTATCCGTTCAAGGTATGGCATAAGTGCATCGTGATGATCTAATATGAACATCTTATTCTGCTTAATTGCCTGTTCTTGCAGAAAACACATAAAGAAGCCAATAACATTAAACATGTCATGATCTGGAGGGAGAAAAACTGATATATTCTAATTTAAATATATACAATGTCCAGAAAGAGAGGAAAATAGGTACTTCATATACTGTCAGCTCATTCATGTTTTGCTCAACGTGCTCCCTTGTGATTGAACTGGTTTGGTCTCCATATTTTTCGGGGTCTAAGTTGCTCTTTGGTGGGAATTCCTGTTAGAAAATTCAAGAGAACTTGTATCACAAAATATGAAAATATTTAATAGATAACTTAATAATTAAGATATAGTCACCTCTAGGCGCCGAATAACCACGGGATTCACACCGGCTAGCATTTCTCGTGCAAACTCTATATCTGTTCTCCATGCAGTCCTATCCACTGAAATTATCCCATAGAAGAGCTCATAAATGTTGTGATCAAGTCTATAATGCATAATATGCTTGTGGAGTATTTTTTGAACATGGTAATCAATTTAAAATCATGTCAATACCTTTGATAACATCCGGCATAGGAAATTTTAGGAATCTCTCTCCATCTGAGCGAAGAAGTTCTCTTAGCAACTCCCATGAGACACATTCTCTGAGTTTAGTTATTACGTACTGGGCATCAGGTAGCTTAACCCCATCTTCATACAGGTTAAGTACATCTTGGAATGTGTCAAACTCGTTAAATGTTTTGTCAAATATGGATTTGATCTCTGGAACCAATACCTGTCCCAGGGATTTAAGAGCATAAGCAATGAAATCTGAAAACTTTACTTGGCTGAACCTCTCATCTCTGGGAACATAAATGTTTAGACTCAGGAGTGGTAATCTGCTTTCTGACTTAGGATCTGTAAATTCAATTGCAGAAAGTTTGTTACTGAAATGAAATGGGGTTCTTCTACAACGTGCCTAAGAGATTTCTCAATGCTTAATGAGTTGGAATATGGAAGGTTTTTATTTCCTTTTGACCTTTTTTATTTGGTGGCCGGCCTGTTCTTCCTCTTCGTGGGTATGGGTACTCCTCTGAGCCACCGAGCACAGGGCGTGCAAGGTCTGCTCCCTTTTCAGGACTTCCCAAGTCATTATAGTACACGTAGTCATATACTCTGTCCCATTCTTTCAGCATGCCTGACCCACTGCCACGCAGATTAATGAGCTCTTCTTCCCTATACAGACGTAGTGGTTCGGGCGTATCACTTGGCAGGTAGGTCTGATAATTGAACAAAATTGAACAAAATGATTATCAGAACCTCTTGTAGCTGTCTTAGCCAATATCAGAATAAATATAAAGTCATTGTAATTTTCTGATTAATTAAGCTCATTTCTTATAAGATACATAGTAATTTGGCTAACGAGCTTTGTAAAATTAACTAATAACTAACACCTTGTAGCTTACAAGTTGTAATAGACTAATGGTGAAAGAAATTGTTATCCTCAGAGATGTCTGGGAAAAGCTTGAAGTTTTAGAAGAATATTATTAGTGAGAACTTTAAAGGTGTATTCACGTGTGTTACCTTCAAAAACACTGTACAATGCTTTTCTTTATTGTCATAATCCATATTGATGGTGCATTATTTGTTTTACTTTGTTCATTACCGGTGATTTCATTTGATTAATTTCAGGCAAACCTCCACGTACCTTATTTATGAAGAAGATGCGATCATATGCATAACAATGTGCCGGATAAACCCAAGAATTGCATACAAAATGGAGTTCATCATGTCCGGGAACATTTTGTAAGGTGACTGTCTTAAGGTAAAACTGGCTGTGGTGATGATTTCTGATAATGAAAGCACCAGGAACTCCTATAGACTCATCCCAGTCGAATGCAATGTCAAACATGACGTCATCCTCAGCCGAAAGGGAGGTAATCTTCGAGATCCAATTCTCCAAGAATGTTGGTTTTCCCAGTTTCCCTCTTGTTCCATCAGCTGTAACATTGAACCAGTAAATTTTGTTGATCAAGGTAATTTCAAGAATGGATATTAATTACTTCAAAATTTTGTTTCTTACAATTTCAGACAAAATTCACGAAATTATTTGAGTCCATAAATATAAACTGATTCCAAAAGACAACCAAGAATCACATTTCTTGATCATGTACTCATCAGATGATGCAAGGAAATTTACAGGGTGGGACGAGAAGCAGAAACGGGAAGAAGAGTAGCCACCACTTACCATGAACAGCACTTATAAGCTGCAGGGAAACGCCTTTGGCAAAGAGTTCGTGAACTCGATCGAGAAATGAAGCACACAAATCAGTTGAGTCCATAACATTCTTTTTCTTCAAAATTACCGTGCCTCTAATTTTCTTGTCATTGATTTTGGGTTCATCTCTGTTATTTCCGCACACAGTTTGGAATAATTTGTCCAACATCTCTGCACACGAACCCTGTCGGAAAATTGCCATATGAAGTTTAGAACTAACTACGTAATTTAAGAATGCGTGTCTGTGTATATATTCAAGAACTGAATCATCACAAAAGAAACGGAATAAGATACCAGAGAAGGTTTGCATCAGAAAACTTAACCTGATTCTCCATTTTTTTTTTTTTAAATCTTGATGAATTCTTCTTGACTTGGTTAACACTTCGAATTGTAGTGGAAGCTGTGACGGAGGCCTTGTATTGAGAGGTGAATCGTGAGTCACATGGATGGAAATTTCATGTAGATTGGTGGAAATAAAGTGGAAGGAACTGATTCCACACTTCTACCCTGGCATTATAACCTGAGAAGACTGTTGAAAGAGAGTGGGGACCGAATTGTGGTGGGGTTTTTGGATTGGGTAGGTAAATTTTTTATTTATTATATCACGTCCCCACTGGCCTTTGACAAAGTTTCTTCTCGTGGATTGATTATTTATTATTATTATACCTTATCTGGCAGTCAGAAGTACTCTCACTATACACACGCGACAGTAGGTTAGAGCATCTCCAAAGGAGGTTATCTCCAACTGTTATACACACACAAAAAAATAAAGTGGGCTTTATATATTTTTTATTTTCTTTTAATAGATCGGAAGAGCGTCGTGTTTTTTCTTTTAATTATTTTTCTCTCATTTATACTATTTTATCCTCACTTTTCTTTTTGAAGGTCAACCTTAAGGTTCAAAACCACACCTTCATCTCCACCTTTTTTACTACTATTTTATCATTATTTTTAAATTTTTGTCTATCTCTCTCCTCTTTTTCACTTTTCTCTCCTTTTTTTCTTACACTTCTCTCCACCCACTCATTTAATTTAAATAATTATCTTCCTGACAATCTCTCTACTCTATCACCTCCACCTCTACCCTTACCATTAGAGATGCTCTTATAGATACAATTATGTAGACTCTCACATAATAGGCCAGTGCTTCTATGGAGAGGATTACTCTCTCCTCCTCTATGTGGCACACTCTGATTGGTGGAAATCACGGCCTCCTGATTTCCACCAATTAAGGAGTGTCATGGGAGAGTGTACTCTCCCTAAGGAGAGAGTATTACTCTTTTTAGAAATTTTGCATAGTGGGCCGCTCACTGTGTGTAGTTTTTTCAATAATCTTCCGCTACGTATATGTATGATGAAATAATCTACCATACATCTAGTGAAAAGATCATTTCTACCTTGTCTGGATTGTTATTTAAGTTTTCTTTTAGCTCTTCCGTCTAAAAGGTAGTTTTTTTTCTTTAAATTATTCCTTTTATATTATATTTGAGATATTAATTTTCTTTTATACTCCTATTTAATATAAATATTATTATCAATAATATAAAATTACCAAAGTGAAATAATTAATAAATTAGATGGTGTTTTAGGAAAGTAATCAATAGTGGAGTAAATTTTTGTTAAGTTTTCTAGTAAGAATTTGCACTCTAGCTCACCATAATGTTGTAAGTTCCTTTGAGAATGGTGTGATCTCCCGAACTCATCAAAGCAGTCAATAGAACTAGATCCGTGTTGACTTGTCCATGGTGATAGCGCTTTTTGTTTGAAGTTGTGCTATTCATCACTGCTGGTGATGATTACAATATTTAAATGACATTAAATTACAAATTTATTTAAATACATCACATGTCCTTAAATTTTATTTGACTTATCATTTAATGACACTGTACTCAACGTGACATGGTAATGATCACTTGATAAATAACATTATTCTTTTGTTGATTGTCTATGTTAGATATTAATGTCTCTAGCTATCTTTATCTTGAGAGTAGAACTTAAGATTGATTTTTCTCTAACAGGTCACCATTTTACAAATTGATTAAGGTGATACGAATAATATGTAAAAGCATCAGTTACCTTAAAAGGATGAAAGATCAGCCCCAACACTACCATGCAACACTAACACTTGAAATGAATAAATGTACAAGTTTGACAACTTGAATGTAGGTTTCGCAGGGCATGATTCGTGCAAATCTCTAAAGAAAAAAATTATGTGATTGGAAAATATTAAATGATATAGCTTTTTGTTAACATTATTAAATGATAGCACCATAAATAGTGAAAACGTGTATTCTAGTCTTGGAAAAGTACAAGGAACTATGGTATGCAAGTATTATGCAATATAAATGTTTCGTCCCGCTAAAGTAGGTGAAAAGCTAACCAAAAATAAATATGCAAGACGAGTTATGATTAAACAATAATCTGACTGGTTGTATTTAAAGAACACTCAAAGAATGAGTGGATCATCCTTTTCATCAAGAAAATTAGATACAATTTATACAATTAAATAGTTATAACTAACAAATTCTATAAATAAAAACAAAATTAAAGATGACCTCAAGTTGAGGTTATCCTCTTTGAGATGTGGATGTTGCAATCAAGGCGGGCCGGACAGCAAAAGATCTCTATCGCCTTTGGTTTATGTGTATTTCATTTCATATGTGAGAGTTTTATTTTGCCACTATGAAGGCTGCGCAGACAATTATAGAATAAAATTTGTTTCATATGTATTTTGATATTTTTTTAAAATATAAATAAATGACAAAGGTTTTTGCCACATCAATACCCATTACCAACTCCAAATATAAAATATTAAAGTAACCCAAAAAAAAAAAGGAAAAGTTTGCTAATAACTAACTATATTCTCCAAAAACATGCGACAGAGATATGTGAATACCAACCCATATGATTACAACGCAAATATATAAAAATAAGAAGAGTAAGTAAGTACTACCTTTTGTCTTGGAACAACTTGATCTCCCGTTAAAATGTGTTTATGTCCCAACTAGATATATTGAATGAAATTAAATAATACGAAAGAAAGACTTCCCCCCTTTTTTTGGAGGGGGCAAAAAAAGAGTTCAAATTTTTATCTAAAAAATCCAGTAAATTTTGAAATAAAAATTCAACATTTTAAGATTAAATTAATATAGTTTGCTCTTTGATGATATATTTTTAATTTAGAGTACCTATTTAAAAATTTTGTAGAAATTTTTGTAGTTACTAACTATAGACCACAACCAACTTTGTTGGTTGCGTTCTCTAATAGATGTGAGGAACAAACTTTAGAACCCTAAAACTAAAATGTAAATAAATTAAAATGAATATGACAAAAAATTGAATATTGACAAAAAATTGAATATGACGTTAATTAGGTCTTGTAAAAGGGGGAAAAAGAAAATAAAGCATAACCAACTTAATATATCACAATAGAACTCAATACTTTACTCCAATTTAATTTGATTTTCTTTTTTAAGTTTCAAATAGTTTCCACTCTTAAATCAAGAACTAGTTTGCCCTGGTTCTACCTCCAAAAGTAAGAACCAAAATTAAAAATTAAAAAAAGAAAAAGAAAATTGCACTCTTTTATGCGAACCGGCACAAACAAAACTCTGTGAATGGGATACATTGCCATTGAAACTTTTGAGTTAAGAATCGATTTCATCCCCAATCTTTTTCAAGACTTTCCTAGGTCCCCCAACATTTCATAAATACTCACAAAATGTCCTTTTTTCACTATTCATTCAACTTTTTACAGAAAATAACGATTATACTCTTTAACCTTTTAATTTTAAAAATAAAATATTTAAAAATATTAAAAATAATAAAAAATTTAAAAAAAAAAAACAAAACCCCCACCCCACCCTCCCCTCCCAAGAGGATCGCTGGAAATGGCTCCAGCTACCAAAAAGCTGCTGAAAACTACTGCCATTTCCGATAGCAGATATGGGGGTGGAACCCTTCATTTTGCTGCCCATTTCGGGCGGCCCTCTTGGGAGGGTGGGGTGGGGGTTTTTTTATTTTTTTGTTATTTTTAATATTTTTAAAAGTTTTCTTTTTAAAATTAAAAGGTTAAAGGGTATAATTGCCATTTTTTATGAAAAGTTGAGTAAATAGTGAAAAATACTTTTTGTGAGTATTTATGAAAGGTTGGGGACTCAGGAGAGTCTTAAAAAAATTAGAGACAAAATTGATTTTTAACTTAAAGGTTGGGGACCTTTTGTGAAATTAACCCTGGAGATCATAAGAAATCAATTGGGAACGATTTTGTCTATTCCAAATGTCTTCATTAGAAATCGTTTTATTCTGTATCACGGTCCATATTTACCATTTTGTCGAACAAACTTTCTATACAATATAAAATAAAAAGTATTTTTTCACATACAACATAATAACTTTTAAGAAGCACGAACATACATAACATTTTAAAATATTTATATTATTAAATACTTATTCCTTAAAGATCTAACTTGGAGAAGATCGTAATCCTATTTGAAATTTGTTAAATGGTTTTTTAGGGCTGGTTGGGTTTATTCCAAGCCAATGACCAATGTTTTTTAAGGTATAATCTCTTTTTCCAAGACTGATGTGACTTGATAAATGTGTTTAGACTAGTACTAGAATTATATTTAACACCAGTTGAAGAGGAGTCTCATTTTGACGCCTAATATATGATACGCTATGGCTCCACATAGACATGCAAGCCATATGGTCCATGTGCTGCCATGCAAGCCTGTGCTGCCATGCAAGCCACATCGGATGCTGGATCAATTAATTTCAAGTTTGTAGAGCATCTTTAATGCATGAATGTGGATTAGGAGTGAAAATGCCCACACACTGGACGTTTGCTGCTATAGCACTAGAAAGATAATATGACTTAATATTTTTAGGATTATAGATGACGTGAAAAAGAGAGATATAGAGGAAGTTATTATTCTCTTATTACAATTTCAAACCCGAGTGAAATAACCTATATGAAGGGCCCGCCTTTACCACTAAATCTTATCCTTTTCGTGATACATGTTGGCATTTAATCTTATCTTTTTCACAATACTATACGTTCTTACAACGTACAATGTATAAATTTGTGATAGATTTGCGAAGAAAGATTAGAATGTGGATTGAACTAATTACAGTAATCCACTACTACTAAAAGCAATATACGTATTTAATTTTCTTATTCTTTAAAGATAATTACATAGCAGTAACCACATCACTCAACACAAAACTAAACTTAAAAACAATAAATTGGATTTGAAAGCGTTAATTAACAAACTTAGTTTGTCTTTGTTCCTTCAATCTTCCAAGAAACCAACTACTCCGATCTTGATGTTTGCCCATTTGAAGGTCCTCCAATCTTTCTTGACATATCCATAAGAAACCAATTTTTTTGTTCACGCTGATTTGTCGAATCTTTTAGATGTGATGACTATTTTACGCACAGATATTTCTTTTCCTCCAAAATTTAGATAATCAAGAAAGCAAGTTTTGACATAATCGCTAAGCAAGAAAGCCTACTACGTATTATCCTTATCCTAAACATAATATATCCTTAATTCATTCACAGCCACAAACTCCTACATATACTTTCAAACCTGAAATTAATTGAGTTATCAGAAAATCGACATGAGTCATTAATAATTAAGCAACCCTCTACAGGGATCTGTTACTAGATTCTTTTTAAGATATGACAACGTGAGCGGGAACACTAGAAAGAAAACACATAAACAAGGCTACGAATGTATTAGTTTACAAACGAATCTTCGAATAAGTTAATTGAAGAACAATGTCAAGATCCTATTAACATTCACAATCAACCGGTTCGGCTAAAGAGCCTTATTTATCTCTTAATAAGGAACCTTACCGCTTACGTGGCGGAAATCTAACAAAAGCGGCTCCCCCAACAGAGGGGCTGCTTTTATTATATTTTTGCCACGTAAGCGATATATCTCTTTATTAAGAGGTTTATCTATCTCTTTAACAAATTTCCACAATCAACTATACATATAAACAATGCAAAGTTGCAAACTTTAATTAGATAGACTTTTAAAAGAAAGTTGCAAACTTTAATTAGATAGACTTTTAAAAGAAAATTTTAAATAGACTATCAAAGATCTATACTAACTAGCCTACAAGCTTCCCTAATCAAAGCTTTTAAGAGTTTGTCCATCCAAATATGATTCGATCAGACACATATAATAATACACAAAAGCTCGAGTAATTTTTGTAAGGAAATAAACATAAAATTAAAAAAAAATCAACAAATAATTAAAAAATACACACTTCCAAACAATTGGATTTAGAAGTTAGCAGTAATTAATTATCATTACTTCCAAGAGCAGTTAGCACTAATACTTATCTTGCAGCAAAGGAAAAGAATCACTTAAAAAATAAATTCAAAAGATGGGAAAAGGGTAATAGGAAAAGGGTTGAAAATAATAATAGAGAAAATAAATTCAACCAATAGAGAAAAGGGTTGAAAGTAATAATAGAAAGCCTAACCAAACAGCTAACCCATTCACTAACACATCACACAAAGAAAAGGTAAAGTCTAAAGAAGGAATAAAGTTGTAGCAGAATGAAGATGTAAAGATTTGGTAGGGAAAAAGGGCTTCTTTCTTTATATACATTACTTGGAGGAAAAAACTTATTATCAGAATTTCTTCTTTTAAATCATTATTATGATTAGTTGCATGACCAAAAGATGTACTTACGATGTTGAGTTTTCAGACAAGACCTTTACGCATGGCGTGGTACTTTCACATTAATAAGGGAAGATAATTACTCCTATCACAGTGAAAGGAGGAGATCACTTGAGTTTCATGTCATTATTTGTGATTGATCAGTGACTAAAAATTTCACAATGTGTCTATTCAGAATCGTTTTTGACGAGTTTTAATATTTCTAAAACGTTCATTGTCAATTTATTGGTTAGTTGAATATTGATAATAAAGTGAACCGTTCTGTCCAACCTAATTTTTGTGTTATCAATTTTGGAACCCTACAACAATTTTTTTTTTCTTTTTTTGGTGAGGAAGTCTATACAAAATAGAGTAAAAGACCCCTTTCCCCCAAAAAAATAATAATAATAATAAAATAAACAAATAAATAAATAAATAAATAAATAAATAAATAAATAAAGAAGAGTAAATGGCGTTAGAGACTGGACAGTTTTAAAGAAGAACAAAATGTTTGCCTGATAGACATAAAATGGTTCTCTTTTTTCTATCAACTAATTTTTAATAGGAAGCGCATATGCTTAAAAGACAATCTATAACTCTAAATTTCATTTCATGAAAACTTGATAATTGCAGTGAAGGGGGGAAAAACTATTTCAAGAAGCATGGTCTGAGAGCAACAATTGATGTGCATTTTATTTAGATTGAAAAATGATCACAATATCTTTGTCACGTCTTATGCAAGTTTGAAACTTTCAATTAAAATTGGTAATTCCTACGAAGGTAATTTGTTCATTACTTGTCTTGACAAGATAGCTTGCATCTTTAGTTTCAATAAATTTGTACATTGATGGAGAACAAATAGCTAAATTGATGGAGAACAAATAGCTAACTGGATCGAGAATGAATTGGATCAAAAAGGATATAACTGTAATTTGGCGATTTGGTGCTCGATCTTTGAATTGGGCCTATGATTCCATTCTACAAGTGGAACGGTAAGCTGAATAAAATTCGACATCTTAACATAACGTAAGACGAATTTCGGACACCCATGGTCATTTAGGCCTCCAAAAGCAACTTTGTTTGTTTTCCAAAGTTTAATTATTTATTATTAATTTACCCTTGTTCCTCTAAGTTTTTTGTAAGATTATTTATATGCTTTCTAGGGCTTTTCGTAAAATTTTTTATTAGTTTTACTTCAAGTCTCGTGCTTTCACAAGATTTTTCGCTTAAATTCCTTATTCATTCTTGATCTTACGTGGTTCTATATATACGTAATTGAGCGTAAATTAATAATAGATGAGCATTTCATGCATCTGTTTTTCATGATATATATCTAATAGTTTTACCATATGTGTTATAAGAAACAGTACCTCAATTTGAAACTTTGTTAACATACCAATCAAGAATTCGACATTTAAGGCCGTGTTTGAAACAAGAATAGATGTAGTGAAAATAATTGGTGAAGATTAATTTGTCTAATACTTATTATAGCTCTCATTAGAATTGTAGATATGATATAGCTGATCAGATTTTAATTTATTTTAAAATATAATTAGTAATTTTCTAACAGGGTTCAAGATTTTTTAGCTTTAAATATATACAAGAACATGTTTGACTAAACTCAGAAATACTTTAGTCGAGTCTCCGAAAACCACTGTTTAGACAAGGGAAAAAAAAAAACTCTATTTTTGGAGAAGTTTTCAAAATGGGAAATGTCAGCTCTCCTTAAAAATTTTTTAATAAGTTTTCCATTCAACAATGTGGAACTTTTACAAAGACCAGAAAATGAATAGTACAGATAATAGTCCAAATTAAAATGACTGATTTGTCATATCCACAATTTTCAACATTTTATGGCCATCCAATGGTGTTGGAATGGAAGAATTCTTAGCCGTGTTTTCACTGACACTGAATTTATTTAATCAAGCGTAACACATGTGGCACATCGGAACTGGTGTTTTCACAACATTGTTCAAAAATTCTAGTAGAAAACTCTCTCCTCTTTTACCATTTTTGAACCAGAAGTAGTACGAAAGGTTTCTGAAAAAATGTATAGTTACTGCGTTTGTTATACAAATCCAATGGTACGTATCTGTTCTATATCTTATTACCCATTATTATTGAATTTTTTAAAAATTAGTCTTCTCATGTAACGCATAAGTGAGATGCTAAACTCATAGTTACTATAGTTGATTGTGATTCGATCATTTGATTGTTAATTATAAAAACTTTATATATGTTAGACATGTGTACTTAAATGACGTGTTTGGAAGGGACCCAAAATTTTGGATTCAGTCATTCAACCAAATTTATGCTCAATACTCAAATATTTTACTACAAATATCCAGTGATGATTTGTGATTCACATATCAATTTGTAATTTTAAATAATGCAACTGGTATATTGTATTTTATTTATGATATGATGTTTAAAAATCAAACTTACACGTTAATTTTGATACAAATATACACTATAGCTCTAACGATTGTCATTATAAAATCATGTTACATTTTTAAGTATTAAATTTGTTATTTATTAGACTAAAATAACAATGTAATATTATGGTTACCTACATAAAATAAAACAATGTATCACCCAGTTAAAAAAAATGTGAAGAAATGAGGTATTATCTGATTAAAAGGGCTATATCAAATGTACGTTCTTCTATGGGTATGAAAATTTTTATTTGAACAGGTATCAAACAAATACCGATATGCACATTACATGCCTGATATATATTATTAGACTGTTAACTAATAATATTAAATAAATTAAATAATTTAAAAGTAAAATATAGTAAAGCATTAATCGAGTACATAAAAGAGTAATTATTAATATGTTATTAATAAAATATTAATTTAACGCGTCAAGAACAAAATAAAAATTGTATATTTACAGATTTTATTATGCAAATCTAATCACACGTATATGTGCAATGCATGAGTGAGACTTCTTTTGATTCCACCATTGGTAATGACATAGATGTTGTATGATATTTTTAAGTATCTTGGTATCCCGTCTTTTAAAAGACTTCATTTGCTGTATTTAGTAATAGTTATACTTTATTTTCACTTTCAACTTTTCATCTAAGGTAGGCAAGGGTATAATATAAAATATGATATTATTTACTTTTACAATACAACAGTGCAATTATAAATACATACATGAATAAAATGGGTTGTGACATGTGAATTTTTTTAGGTTTTTCTATATGAGCTCATTCCAATTAACTACATTATATTTTAATATTCTTCCTGGCTGTCTTCATAACCCGAATTCTACTATCAAAATTTATTTTCAAGGTGAATTATATGAATTTCTTTTATTTTATCAATTATTCGATATACTTTTTTGTTCTCATTGTGACTAAGGAAAAAAGAAACATAACTTATCACAATATTAATTGTATCGAATGTTGATAAGTGTATTTTATATGTAAAAATACTTCTCTTAACTTATGCAATTCTATATGAAATCGAGCAGATTTCTACTTAATTTGTGTGAATATGGTTTATACAGGTGAAAAGCTCAAATTGGAGTGATACAAGGGAAAAGAATAATTTTTGAACCAAATTGAGACTTTACATTCAAGAAATAGCATCGAGGTGGGATTGTTCGAGAGTTCGGGTTGAGAAGATCATTTGTGACATGTTTAAAGAGAGCGGGGACCCTGATGAATAGATCAAAAAGTTTGGGGACGTGCTTAAGTGAAGAAAAAGCTGAAAAGGACCATTACCGCAAGAAAAAGCCAAAGCACCGTATCGGGGGAAACCCGTTTACGCGTTTTCGGGCCCTTTTTCACACATTCTAGGGTTCTAATGCTTCCCCAACTATAAAAGAACGAGAACCCTTCGGTAAAAGGGGGGATTCATCATAGGAAACTCATTCTTGAGGGCTAGGAGCTTGGAGCAAGGGCTTGGAGATTGAAGTCGGGGTTGGCGTGAAGATTGAAGAGCGAAGTTCTTCGTTTGGTGCAAACGTTTCCTTCATTATTCTTCGTCTTTTATTGCTAGAATCTGGTCATGTATTCGAACCCTATGAATGTTTATGTTATGAATTCCTTTATTATGCATAACTAATTTTCCTTGTTGAGACAATCCATGAAGCAATAGATATGTTTTGATTGTGTTAATCCCATTCATTACTCTAATTGTTATTCCGTGCTTATTTTCTATTGTGATATGTAGTTCCCTTTTATGAGCATGATCAACTTGTAATTGCGTCAGTGAATTCGTGAGGAAACCGAGAGGTAAGTCACCAATTTAGCACTTCAATAGAAAACATAAATTGCATAGAAGATAGGGATATACTTTTATGATTTGTGTGACCACAAAAATAGTTTCTTGTTAATTAATGCACTCAACTAGGTTGAAATTCATATAGAGATATAGTGGGTTTACTTGGTTGGGTAGATTTGAATTTGCTCGAGAGAGG
>CAVNYN010286334.1:0-23476 GCA_963692815.1 Nyctanthes arbor-tristis | reverse complement strand
AATTGACATGAATTGAAGAGTGTGAACTTGATTGAAAGATAATGCAAAGGGGAAGGACTTCTTGGGCAATTTCATGACAAGTGTGCGGCGCCACATCGCGCCACTTGTCATGAGGTGATTTGAGCCACTTATCATGATTTGATTGGCGCCACTTGTCACGTTGTGATTGGCGGAATTCAAAAGTTATTAAAATTAGCTAAATCCTAACTATTATATAAAGGAAGCTAAGGATTTCATTTTTCTCTCAAACCATTTCCCTCTTTCTCTCCCGACCCCAAAAATTCGTCGAAAGTGACCTTGGGAAGGAGAAAACCGATAAAAACCCGCCAAAATATCTATTTGTCCTTTGAAAAGAGTCATTTACCATATATGGAAGGATTATAGCTTGAAAGATAGCTTTAATTGAGGAATATCAAGGCTTTAAGGATACTTCTTCACGTGGATGATTTGAAGAATATTTGAGGTGGCTAACCTAATGCTTTGATTTCCTTTTCTACATGCATAAAGTTTTGATAAGATAAGTGTGTATTTGATTGATGCTTTTGATGAGACAAATATGGATTTTGATGCATTGTTATTAAAAGAAAGATTTGTTTATTGCATTTGTATCGCTAGTTAATGCTCTACCCGTTTTGATTTGCTTTGTGATGGTATGGCCTAAATATGTGTTCTTGGCCATCCTGATTTGTTTCCTACACTATGACCTATTCAATGATCCCGGAATAGGGAAGATTAGTGTGGTGTTTGCTTTGAATTGGAATCTCGGTATGGGTCTACCGGGGTTCATTGTGGATCCACTTAATTGATATGAATCTGGCGCGCACCACGAGTAGTAGTATAACTAGCGATAGGGCCCTTTTATGCATTGAAAAACTTTGTACATGCAATGATTTGTCTTGGAAATGAGTTTCCTAAACGAAAGGTGAATCAAAGGATTATGTTATTCACTGAGTACGTTGTACTCACTCCCCACTTGTTACAATTTTTGTAGATAATTGGAGTCATAACAATTGAAAGGCAGGGCAAACTGGATGTTGGATCGTGCTCGCGAATGGGAGTAGAGTTGTGCATGTGGTGTAAACCTGTTCTTGAAACTATCACGAAGTTATTACTTTTACGCACACATCTATAATATATATGTTTTTACATCTTATAACATATAAGAAAATAGTGAGTTATAACCTTTATATTGATTTGAATACTACTTTTCGTTGTAAAAGTTTTATAATGATTTGGTCCACTTGGTAATCAATGAAATATGTTTATTAATACAACTTTTTGTGTTTATATATTTTCTTGAAAAACCTAGTTGTAATGTTTCTTTAAAAGGTTGACGATTTGTTAACTTATGAAATTATCTTTATCTATTAAACTCAGTAAGATAAGATAAATTGGATTGTTTCGCACGTCCCGTCCCCGTTATTTGAATAAAAGCTTCCGCTACAGAATTTGAAAATTTCCCTAAGATAATAGGAAAATTGTAAAATTAGCGGGGGCGTGACAAATTAAGAGATGGTTGTTAATATAGTTGGGACAATTTATTTTACATATATTTTCTATTTATATCCTCCTGTATTATTAATATTGAATTGTATTGGTAGTTGGTGTGGATGATTAATTAGGGACAAAATATGAAAATAAAAAATTAAATGCATAGTCTATTTAGTAAAGAGTCTATCTTTGTAAGACGGACGAAAACGGAAGACTGTACAATCTTTGGAGGATGGAGAGAGTAGTAGTTATGGGAGATTTTTTATTTTTATTCTTTTATTGACCATTGATGTCATTAACCTTTGTTTATCGAATATTTCTCTGTTAAAATGTTGAATTGAAATTCCCTCTATATGTCAATCAATTTAAATTTTAAATTTTAGATAGACGACAACACATTATTAAGCCACATTTTTTATGTGATGTAAGTTTTCACATTATTCTAACTATTTACTTCACATGACACATTTATATTATACCACATATGTAAATTTTTAATTTTAAATATATTTATAAACAACCGCATTTTCAAATTGTTACCAAACCTTTCATTAACATTGATTTGATATCCTAAGACGTAGCACATTTGGTTACCTTGGCAGTGAGCATATTCGGGGGAAAAATACTTTTTAGAACTTGTTCTCTATAACTCTATGAAAAAATAAAAATTTATCAAATCAATATTAACAACATATTAAAAAAAAAATCACACTTCTCAATAATTTTTCTTTATATTCCCGCCACACATTCTCTCACACCTCATTGACATACAGAAGCTCTTAGTCAATTAATTACAGGTAATTTAATGCTAGAGAATAAAATTTAAAAAAATTTATTTAAAAGTGAAAATCACATGTATAAAATTTTGAATAAATTTCTCATATGATCCCCAGCCTTTATACTTTGTAGTAAATAGGTCTTTCATTCTTTTTTCAATACTAGAACTCCTCCGTCTTTTATAAATTCACATATAAATGGGTTCTCATTCTTTTATTTTCCCAACATCTTGAGTCCTCAACTTTTTATAAATTCACACATAATGTCCCCACTACTTTTAGATTTTATTAAAAGGACTTTTATACCTCTATCTATTTAAATAAAAACAATAAGAATTAAAAAAAAAAAAGAAAGAAAAAGCAAAATATTTTCTGCTAGTCAGGATGTCTAACCAGTGGTTTTAACTCCAACAAACTTGAAAGTAATATTATCAAACACCTTGTATACATACAAGACCCGCAAATAAATTGAGCTTCAATTCCTTCAAGAACGACAGCAACATTGTTAACATGAATCCTGGTAAGGTGCCCACATATCTACATAAAATTTGAGAGGCTTTCTCAATGTCTTTCTCCATTCAATGACATCAGGAAATTCACCCGTAAAAGCTAGGGAACTGTCATCTTTTCTACTATCAAGATTCAATACAAACAATTCATCGGCAAAAACCTCATGTATTGCCTTCAATGTCTCTGCCATTATTATGCCCCCATCTTTTCTTATATCATCAGGCTCCACGCATTTTCCACCCACATTTACCATTATCCTCCCGCCCTTCTTCAATTTCTTCCTCAAATCATGCCATGTTTCTGGATTCTGAAGCTCCGGAATCACCACGCCTTTACTGAACAAGTCAATTAGGATGCCTGAAAACCCGTCTTTGATACTGGCATTCAATGCATTCCCAATGTGAATGAAAAGCCGGTCCTGATATTTTGCTTCCATCTTCGCGACTCCAAAGTACTCTCTCCCGACGGAGATCACAGACGGGTCGAGTTCCCATCCATGGATGATGGTCTCAGAGTAGGTTTCCAGGATCAATTTCGCCGCAGATCCGGCCCCGAAGCCCAGAATTCCCAATGGTCCACGAGGCAGAATTGGAGGCAAAGTGGCAAATACGTCGAGATAAGTGTTGGTGATTGACTTGAAAAGGTAAGAAATGCTGTGGATGTTACCGGGGGCGTCGAGCAAGAGGAGTCTGGAACCTGCCAATGGATGGTCTGCTCTTCTTGAAACTTCCAGGACTCGAATGTAGTTGTGCCGGGTCTTGAATTTGACTAAGGTCTTGACGTGTTCAATTGGGATTCCATCGTCGTCTTCGTATTGGGTGGGGGTTTGGGGTTGGGGAACCTGGGCTTGGTGGGATTCGATAGAGAATTTGGGTTTGAGGGAGAGGAAACGGCGGCGACTGGTAGTTAACGGCGGCGGATGACAGCGGTCGGCGGTTCGACGAAGGCCTGATACTGGAACCAGAGGTTGGATTTGGATGAAGCTTTGTCCAATTACTGGTCTCATGGTACTGGATCTGGCCCAACAGGAATATGAAACGTTGCCGTAATCATAACTGAAGGAGAATTCTTTTATTTACGGAGTGTGATTTCACGCATTAAACTACCCTTGGCCTGAACTCGCTTCTATTTTGATTTTGACGCTTTACGGAACTTATGCTTCACGAAGTTCAAATTAGTCAAATCGAGAGTTTGTCACCCACAAAAATAGTAAAATCGAAATAAAAGATTGTTGAGACCTTAGTGCAGATTGATCAGAGGAAGAAGAGTCGAGGTTAGGAAATTACCAATTAAATCACTCATGCACTGCATGAGTAGAAAAGTTTATTTAAATATATCACTGGATAGTTATATAATAAATTTGTAATATTTACAACTCATAGAAAACATAATAATATAATGATACATTAATTGAATCAATAAGATTAATAATCGTGATGTTCAAAATCATTGAGTAAACAATCTACATTTTTACATCTAATCTATCTTGTATATGCCATAATCGGAAAATCTATTACCATCAATTAATACATTAAAAAACGTAAGTTCAATGGTGAATATACAATATTATCAAATTTAAATTTGTCATCTCTATAATTAAAGTTAGCCAAAAATATAAAAGATTCCAACCTGAATAATAAATCATGAAAGATAAAATATAAGTCAAACAACATATTATAAGTATTAAAAATATTTGTTGTAAACATTTTTAAGTATAGTTTTTGGAAAAATGAAATGTGAAATAGAAAATTGTGTTATAATTAACATTTAATTTATTAATTCATTATCAACCCAAAGCACCGCATTTTACACCAAATTTAAAATTTCAGACATCATACGGTTCAATTGAAACAATATCAGATATGAAGGTGTGTTTCTCCCACAATAGAAAATAAATTTTCAAATCTAATTAATCTAAAAATTGGGTAGAGGGGGCAAAAAAAGAGATATGATAGGCATCACTTTTTTATTAATTTGAAAATAAAAGGAATCATAATAGAAACCACAGCAATGGGACGGGTTCTAGTCGGATACGCCTCCTCCATACCCGCTCTGTTTCTATCAACCACACTCCATACCTGCCATGTACTCGTTTAAATTGGGTAAGGAGTAGGGTGGTTCGGGTTGGATAGGAAAAAATAAACATTAGTCGTCATATTTTCAAAAATCATAATAAAATTAAAAAAATTCAAAAAAATATAAAATGCATAAAAAAAAAATTTAGATAGCATTAAACCCATCCACACAGGCACGATATAAATGGTGAAAGAACGAATTAAAAGAGAGTAGAGTTTGTTTTATAATTGGTCTTTTAGATTTGATATTTTAATTTATTAGTGAAAAACTTTAATAAAAGAAAATGGGTAAAGTGGTTAAGATTTAAGTGTTAAAGTTAATCGTCACAAGTTGCAATCTTTTGAGTCCCTTCACAAAAGTTTGCGGAAAAAAAAATAATTACTGCAAGATTTACCAAATAAAAAAAGCAGAAAAATCATGGTATAAAAGGTACCGAGACAAAAAAAAAAAGGGAAATAATTATTGTAAGATTTACCAGTTAAAAAATGAGGGTAAATCACGATATAAAAGGTACCGAGACTTAATTCTCTTAATTAATATATAGATAGATAGATAAATTAGACCAATACATCATAACAAATTTGTAAACAAGTAGTATTTTACATCCAGTAAAAGTGAATTTGTAAGTACCAACACCAGTTTATCGAATCATGGAGAACAAAGTTGTCATAGACTAGGCCTTGCAACCGGCAGCCCCTTCACACTGCTTGGCTCAAAGTAAATTGGGCTGGTTTATTGAGATTTACCCGCTAATCTTGGAACGGAGGGGCTCTAGTTATTGGCCACATTTCGGAGATGATTATACTAGAAGTAAGTGGTGGAGTGAGCGATGAAGATTCGCCTTTAACAAATAATAAAATCATATATGTTCCACGGCAATCAAATTTAACAATTGTTATAGTCATTGGCTGTGTAACGCAAACTTGAGCTCTTCCGATCTATTGCCTCTGCCATTCCCACTATAAGAGACCCCAAGAATCTTTGTGCTAAGCAACCATCCATCAGCCCATTCTCGTCTCTAACACCAGCTCTTCCTGCATACTCTCTATCTCTCTTCACAGTGTGAAGTATCCACGTTAAGTTTAAGAGATCGGAAGAGCATAGGTTTTAGCCATTGATTAGTCTGCAATGAAGATCCATTATCATTATCATTCAATGGGGTAACCTTTAATTAGGGAGAAATGCTAGAATGACCACAAGAATTAACCACCAGGCTGACCACATAGGAATAATGACCAAATTATCCCATACTTTAAATACAATTTCCTCTCAAGTCCAATTTTCAATTCCCTGCACTTTAAAGCACCGCCTGCAATACTTGACACGCCCCACTCATAACACCTCTAACTTACTAGAAAGATTATCTACACCGACGATAAATTTCAACTAGAAGTCAGAATTTACCGTCAAAGCTCGTGTACCTACTAATGACCTTAGAAAAATTTCGACAGTATCTCCCTTATTTTATTAACGAAACTAACATGTATCAATTCTCAATACCAATACATCAACATACCACAAATTAATAATTCCTCATTATAAGCAACATCACCTCATAGATCAAACAATATACTAAACCAAATATGATTCACCTAATTTTAAACTAGATCTCCAATAACCTTATACGTGTCAACCTTATAAATCATAAGGTTAACAAATCAATTTCATTGCGTGGTAGCTCAATTCTCGAAATAGCATACTCGATTACAATGTGTTGTCCAAACTTCAATTGTTACTTGAAAAGAAAATCATTTATGAAAACATATGAGATCACTAGCCCAGTAAATGAAATTTTATAAGTAAAACCTATTTTGAAAATTTGAAATATAAATTTTACAGAATCTCAAATAGAACGTTCAAGTGAATTTGAGAATTTTCATGACTTTAAATATAAATTGAGTATAACATCAATATTTATAGAATCATCACATGTTTGAAAATATCATGAATATCATTTCACCTCATAATCATCGTAAAATTCACTAAAAAACATCATAAAAATCATTTCATTTTAAGATCATCATAGAATTTTCCTCAAAGAGTATCCAACATCTCATGATTATATTATTAAGTCATACGTGCGTAGACATCAATTTGGGTCATAAGGTCAGTTTGGGTCATAGGTACCTTATGACCCATTAGCTTTAGGCAGTATAACAACCAGTTTGAGTCATAGCCAGCACATAAGCCCCTTCGTCTGGGCGGCGTTCATTTGAGCAGCTTGAGCCATAGGCTTCTTCGCCAGCAGGTGGCATATCTTTTTATCAGTTTGAGCCAAAGACCCCTTCCCATGTAAGCGGCATATTCATAACATTGGATACATATTTGGAGTTATCATGCATCATAAATCATGTTTTCGATTCAAACATTTCTTTAAAAATTATAAAACATCATTTCACATCAACATTTATATGACTTTTCTAAAGGAAATATCAACTTTTTGGAATTTCATAGAAATAATAATCGTTATAAACACATTGCATCGTGAATCATACTTCAAATAGGACATTTCTCTGAAAATCATAAAGCATCATTTCATATAAAAATGCAAAAGAAGTTTTCTTAAGAAAATATCATCTTTTATGAAATTTATAGATATACATTATCATCATAAATATCATAATTTCTTGTGAAATCAAAGCATAAAAATTTTCATTTAGAAAGAAATGAGATAAGAGAACGCCACTCGCCGGCTAAGTAGCCATATACATGTAGCCCTTTTCGTGTTTCTTGTAGCATAACATAAAGACTCTTAAATTTCAATTCTTTTCTCGTAATATCTTGTTGTTTAAATAATTTATGGCTTGTCTCGTCAATTTTATTTTTGTAATTTATAAATGCACCTACTATTGATTTGACAACTACTCAACAATCATTACACATTTCAAATTTCAATTAAATCTCCACTGCTCATTTCCACTCAATATAAATTCCCTTTATAGATTGATTTTATAAATCTAATCAAACTAGTCTATATATTTTCATAACTTCCCAATCATTCCGTTCCTTGACTTCCTCTACTTCCATTTACCTATTTAACGTCCTAACTTATTTAGTTGCGCACAATATAATATATCAATATATTATATTAACATAATATTTCTCATTTCACACGTATAACTTGATTCTTTTACTTATCCCTGCACAATCTATTTACCTTCTTGCTAGTTTATTTACTAGTTAACATTTCATAGTTTAAGTAATCATCTTCATCATTATATACTACAATTAGAAAGCTCATTAATTACACTTCATTTTCACACTTAACCAAATTCTTCAAGTAAAGATTCTTAAGTTTTGCTGTTTGGGCAATGCATATTTACAACCATTTTAAAACAAAAAATGGTGTCGTATGCTTATAAAATTCTTTTAGAAGGTGGAATACTTATATAAGTTCATCATATATAAAATTGAACTCAAGAAAAATATGTTAGCAATATCAAAATATTCCTCTACTTTCTAGAAATCTATTCTCGGGTCAGCACTGACCACACTCACAAAACATACCATAAAAAATCCTATCAGACTCTAAATAGTGTCATTCCAATTTTAAATGATAGGTAACTCATAGAAGATCATTTCACAACTTGTACCGTGTATCATTTATGATCCTCTAAATTTGAAGGGTAGAAAACAACATGCAGACTAACTCCAACCTTAAGCCTTCTTGTTAAACTCACACTTACATGCTTGGTTTCTTAGAATTCAATATTAACCTCAAATGCTTCCTTTCATATAATTATTCTAGGCTTTACTCCATCTTAGAAATTATAATAATATCACATATTATAATCTTAAATTCCCACAAACATAAACACTAACTCTTCATCTTTGAACACTAACCTTAGCTTTTAAACAAAATTTCCATTTTCTATTTAACATAACATTGTCCCTTCCTTGTATTTATTTAATATAAATTTAGTATAGTTTTACAAAGGGTCATAATATCTCATGCTAA
Source organism: Nyctanthes arbor-tristis (assembly GCA_963692815.1). Taxonomy (NCBI): domain Eukaryota; kingdom Viridiplantae; phylum Streptophyta; class Magnoliopsida; order Lamiales; family Oleaceae; genus Nyctanthes; species Nyctanthes arbor-tristis. The sequence continues at coordinate 14,665 of CAVNYN010286334.1, read as the reverse complement.
ATCCTTAATTATCACTAAAATATCACAATAATTCTTATCATTTTAAGCAAAATTCCCTACACTAAATGAATATACATATATATACACACACCAAGTTTTTAGTGTATTCTATGTCTAAACTAGAATTCCTATTTCTCAGCTTATATAAAACAATTTGTGCCATGGTTTTAGTATTAATTTCACAAGAAATTTCATAAACCTTAAATGAGAATTACATCTTAAACTTATATAAATTAAAGCTTAGGAACAAAGAGCACTTACTCGGTTGAATACATGTGTTCTTCTCCTTCTTGTCCCAAACTCTTTCCAATTCTTCTTTTTTCCCCTGCACCGAAGAAGCAACACGCTGCCTCCCTCCTTTTCTCTCTTTGCTTGATTTTGCTTTCGATTTGTTTGTTTGTTTTTTTATATACACACATATATATACGTATAACACTAAATAGGCCAATTCCCACTAGAATTCTCTAGAGAGTGGGATAATTTCTTCATTTAAATTTTCTTTCTGTTTTTTTAATATTCCATTTTTACCCTTAATCTTTCGTATTCAATTAGGTCCTCATGTTTCACTCTATAACATGAAACGAAAGTAAAAGGAAAAATTGGGATGTCACAATACGTCCATACTTTTAAGGTTCATCAGCGCAGCTAATTGATATATTCTCCCATAAAATTAGCTAACGATTTGCAGAAACAGGTAAATAATTTCGTTCAATAAGCCAACGATTCCAAAAACATGTGAATAAATTCAATCAAATATTGAACGAATACAAAATTATACGCTTGTCAATTACTTGATTTTAACATATGATTACTTCATACCCCTAATGTTAAATTAGTTTATACCGAACATAGCATGAGTTGATTCCTCTACCTAAGCACAATACGCATTTTACGCCATATGCAAAAATTAAGAACGTATCATTAAGTTTATAATAACATCATTAACTTTGCAAACTAAAATTAGAATAGTTCTAGTGAAACACTAACATTAGTGTTCATTGTCTAAAACTAAATACTGATAGTAGTATCCGTTAATTTAACAATTACAATGATAGTTCCTTAAAACAATACAAGATACTAAGAAAATTCGTCTACGCTATGTGAATATTGGAAATCCAAGCACTTCCAAAATTTTTGAGCAACAGTGACACTTCATCAGTGCTTTTGTCAAGATCCTTCAATACTACATCCCGTATGTAGAAATCGTAACATCCCCGTCCAAAATTTAAAAGACAAAATAGGCCTAATTATCCCAAAAACTGAAAACATGAAACTAGTTAAAAAAAAAAGTCATAGTTATTATCATTTTGATTTCCACTTAAAAGAGAATAAAATTCATAGTATAGTATTATTCCAACAATCCAAAACTCAAACAATGCCAAAAATGGAAATATAAGAAAAATATAATAATTACCTTCAAAGATATTGCACATCTTTCATACCAAAGACTTCATCGCCTTCATATTGGGTATATGGAGTATTTGTGGGCGTCGTTGCTTGAGAAAGTTCGTATCTTGGCACATAATACGCATTGCGCTGTGTGTTTAGTAATTCCATCTCTATAGCCTAAGTTAAAAGGTCAAAACATTAGTATCATAAGACCCCATGGTAGAAATCATTACTCTACTTTTTTTTCCTACTAAAATACAACTACTTCTTGTAGATTATTGACGTAAAGTGGACTGGCGGGTTAGCTAGACTGAGCTTTTGCCCGGTCCAACGGCCCCACCGCATTCAAGAAGCAAGCCTTTTTTTTTTGGGGGGTGAGGGGTCTAGCTTGAGTCTACTATAAAAATGGCGAAGGAAGAAGATTGGGAAAGAGAGAGCAAAATCTGGTTTTGATTTTGATGGCGCAAAATCTAAGAAATTGGTTGACATCTTTTACTTTTTCTTTTTCTATAATTAGAAAGCCAAGCCCCGCCCCGCCCCAAAAACTACTCTTTTTATGTTCTCTCTGGTTATATTCTTATAAATTAATTGTTTTATATTTCATGATTGTTGTCTCCTACTCTTTTTTTTTTAATTTTTTTTTTTTGCTGATCAATTTTATGCGTGTCATTATACATAGTTTGTGTTTTTAAGAAAACTTTTTCGTTATACATATAATTTTTTAAAGTTACTGATGAATCTTTTAACACTTTATTTGAATTTTAGGTATTAATTGAAGATTATATATTTGACAATTTGCCAACTGTTTTAATACGATGGTTGAAAAGAAAAAAGATCAGAGATTCATCATAAAAACTGTAAAAACAACTTTAGAATTTAACTCAAAAGATTTATATGTCATAAAGCTGAGAAATTACATTTTCAATTTGCACTACGAGAAAAAATTTTTAGGGGCACTGCCCCTGAACCCCCGAGAAAGTGTTGTGACAATCTCAGTTTTTAGCTCGCTCCTACAAAAATTCCTGGATTCGCCCCTGTGTAGATACCAAGAGAAAATTTATGTTGTACAAGCTACTGGGTAATCATTAGAAGCATCCATCTATGACAACGTTTACCATATTGAAACTAATATCCAATTTCTGTAGGGATTACTACTTTCAAATGAACACTAACAAGTAATTGCTCTATAAAAGGACCTTGAAGCTCGAAAGGCATAGTTTCTCAAAAACTTCATACTTCCGGCTCAGTCACTTTATCTGCTTCAACCACATATTGCCCTCTGTGATAACACAATAATCCATCCCAAACTCCTGTTCAATGAAATTCTCCTTATGGCCATCCAAATTATCCTCGACCTTTACTGACTCATCCAGGTCTAACGAGTCAACTTCAGAACCAAAATTTTCTTAACAAAAAAAAAAAAAAAAAAGGTTAGGACATTGAAATATTTCTAGTCTGGCCAAAAAATTAGGAAATTTCTATCAAAAAAAAAATTACTAGGAAACCAATGACAAACTAATCCTAATGTATTTCTCCAACATAATCTCCAAAAAAATTTTCCTCATAATCCTGACTCAAAGCTTCCAGCTCTTACATGTTCATCTATCCAACAATTTTTTTAAATTCATCTTCATAATAATTTTTTTGTATCTTTTCTAATTTTAATAAAAGAGTTAGTATGTCAAAATGTCATGAAAGAAACCTAGTAACACTGGTTGTCAAGGAACAAAATGAGAATCAAAGTGCAAACTAATTAAATAGCCTCAATTTTTGAAATCACGAATCAAGTCGAGAGAAATCACAAAAGCGTCAAAATTAAGCAGCTCTTATTTTTGAAATCACAAAAGAGTCGAAATTAATACCTGGCGTGTTCATGTTGTGCATGAGATTGGGTCGGCTGCAGATGACATCGCCGGCAAAAGGAAGAGAGCTGCTCCATTATTTGGGGCTTTGACGCGATTTAGGAATATTTAGATCGATGTCTTCACAACTAGCCGGGAACGAGGATGGAGGTGGTGGGTCATTAGAATAAAGGGGATTGTCGGCTGAGTCATCGGATTTTGGGAGAACGAGGAAGGGTTCAAATCGATCTTCGAAGTGGAAGGGTGGATATAGGATACCGTGTCTAACTGTTGTTTCTATTTAGCGTTTTCTATTATTTTCTTTTCTTTCTCTTTTTTTTTTAAAGATTTTAGGGGAAAAATATCGCGAGAATATAAAAGCAAAAGATCGAGAGAATATAATGTGGTTTGCCGGGTGGTCAATTCGCGTGGTCATTGTAGGATATTCTATGGTGTCTTAAGGATACTATTTTATGGTGTCCGAAGGGGTATGTGGCGGGCCCCTACATAGATGAACCGTGGTCATTGTAGCCTTTCTCTTAATTAGGTGGGCAGGTGATCCATTGCAAACCCTTCCCTCCCCCCTCCCCAATTACCTACCTCATTTGTTAGACACATTTGAGCTGCATTTGAACTTACGCTGACGATTTCAATTTTAAAAGAAGATAATAATGATACTAATAATAATGTGGTTTGAATTATACTCTAGTGATTAAAATATTCGCACTCCGTGTCAAAAGTCTCGGTTTCAAATCACACTTAACCTCTCTAAATTTCTCCCCCTTTCTTTATATATCTCCTTGCACAAATAATACTATACTAATAATAATAAAAGAAAGAAATAAAAAAGTGTAGCCAAACAAACTTGAAAGAGAGAAACGTGAAGGAGGAGTCCCAATTCATAAACGGTTGTGTAACAATAAATAAATGGGTAACTGTTGGATTGTGCGCCCCGTACGCTTTAAACACGGCACAGAAACAGTCAACCCAGATCAGAATCCACTTGGCCGTAACGGACAGCCACGTGGATGGCCTCAACGGTCCACCTCACGATGCACTAATCCCCACCTTGCTCCACCACGCCCCTTTACGCCAAAAATTTTCTCCTCCTAGACCGGGTGGTGGGCTGTCCGACAATGGGGACAGCCCCCATGTGGATGGTTCCACTGGCATGGGGTGTCTGTCTAATGACAACTTCTCATATAGGCTCAGTGGTAGGGACTGAAAGGAAAAAATGACTACTTTATGCTCGGTGACGGGGGCTGAGAGGAGAAAATAACTACCTTTACGCTATCACCACCGGAACGGAGTTTGGTACGATGCCGTAGAAATAAGATGATACTTGTGAATATACACTTTCCAGTCATATTCGGGTGTCATTTGTGTTACACACTATAGTACTATATTTGCCATGTGGCTAGTGGTAAAGCCAGGGCGCCAATCGAATGAGGCAGAATTTAACTATAAAAATTTTATATAACATGTACTATGATAACATCCCCTATATCCCTCTGTATTAAAAAAAAAAAAGCTACTTTAATCTATATTAACATTAATTAGTCATAAGAATTGCCATTTAGAAATCTCAATTTAATAATTTGTTATACAAAAACTAAAAAAACATAATATTAAAATTAAAAAAAAAGAAGTAATTACGTGGTTGGCGGACAGTGCCCCCATAGGCCCCCGCCTGGCAGCCATACGTGCCACATATTTGGAGCTATTTACACATTTTGTTGTTACAACCTTCTCTCATGACTTATCAGATCTTAAGTTTTAAATATAAATAATAGATTCGTAAACACTATGCTTGCAAATTGAAGATTTACCAACTTTTTTCTATATTTTTTGTATTTTTTAAATTTTTTTCTATAGTATTATATACACATAATTAGAGAACTATTTACTTCCATATTTTTCAAATTTTCACTTGTTTTTCTATAGTTATTTTCATTTTTTATGAAAAAGGTTTCAACACTCACAACCTACTAATTTTTAACTACCCACTAATAATAACTATATGTATTGTTAAATTGCATAATTATTGCACCTTCATAAATATTTAAATTAACTTCGTGCGTGTCAAAACTGTTTTTATCATCAATAAGGTTAATAAGGCAACACCACTTACCATCATAATTCCAATTGTCCAATGGGAACAATATGTTGATATAAACTCAAAAAAATACAATAATAATATAGGTTAAATTATCAAACTTTGTATATTACAGTTTTTGTTTTCATTTCTAGAACCACCAAACTCCACCGTGGAGTTCTAAGCTTTTGATCAAGATGGGTTCAAGAAACAATTGTGGAATGAAATGTGTTTGAGTCATTTGCTTTTCCTTAAGTTTTCTTGCCTGGAATATCTCTAATGCTGCAAAATAATACAATTTTTTACACATTATTTTATTTTTGTAAAAAATATGTAACTCATAATAACCATAGGAATAAGGATCAATATAATGTCTTTTGAATCAGTTAGAGTCTTACTTATTGCATCGTTGAGCACAATTTATATTTTCGCGATCAAGGTAGGCTTGAACGACACTAGAGAATGTCTGTTGTTGTCTAGCCCTGTGGCTGAGTGAGGTGGGGGAAATTGGTAGAAATATTTCTTTTATACGAAAACAGATATCTTTCTACGTAATAAATAATAATTAGTTCACTTTGTAAAAATAGAAATATAATATGGTTAATATAAAGATTTAGCGAATTCACTATAAAGTTTACAAGAAATATCACAGTGAAAATATGATTCTCTTAAAATATACAAATTTACTACATAGTGTAAACACATTTAATCAGTAAAAATTACTACATGACGATAATATAACTATCTTTGATTACTGAAACAATTTATTGCCCATCATTATTTCTTTAATCACTTATTGTGTCTCACGCATCGCATGAGAGATATGCTAGTTTTCTAAGAAAACAACACTCCTCTTACTTTTGTTCTTAAGTAAATATTCGTCCTGTATCTTTACAAATTATTTTTTTTTGCTATTTTAAGATAAATAATAATTCAGTTAAAATACAAAATAAAAATAAAATAAAATAAATAAAAACGCTTTACTAATAGCAGTCAGTGGTAACAGGCTACATTGACGAATTAAATAACATGTGAATGTATATATCATCTCATTAATTAGAGAGACGTAATTTGTTAAATTGATGTGTTGTTTCATCTTTGATTTACTTAATAAAAATAATATAATAATAATAATAACAATAATAAGAGCAATCCGAGGAACATGTAAAAGTAATATTACTAAGCGACATTTTTATGTGGCACATATTTATTGAGTGATGATCACATGATACTTTTCATCATCTAATACAATTATATCTGTCACATATTGTCACTTATTCATACTCTATTTTTATGTCTCTCTATAATTTTTGTAATTTTTGTAATATGTAATAATGATTGTTGTTGTTTTTATAGTGGTTATTATTATTAATAGTTTAAACAAACAAAGGAATTTGAGGGTTTCAACAATGAATTAGAGAGACATTTATTTAGAATCTTATTATATATTAAAGTAGGATAGTGGTCATATGTAAGTTTTCCCTGCAAAACCACTATTCTACTTTTATATGTTTATTTTATTTTATTTTATAATAACAATATTAGCATTAGTAATATTATATATTAGTTACATTTTGCTATTATTTTATTTTATATATAATATACTATTTGTTATCTATTAGTACTTAATATATCTATTCTGTTAGTTTTTAAGTCATTTTTAAAGATTTAATATTTCTTTTAAAGTTCTAACAGTTGACAGACAAATTTCAAGTATTGGGTTATTGGAACTTCCTTTTTATTTCGATTAAGTACATACTCATGATATTAAGGGTATATTTATAACAATAAAGTAAAATTAAATCAATTGTAAAAATTTTATTTTAATTTAATACGATAAACCATACGTCATACAACCTATGATTATATGTTTAATACATTATTTAATTTATTATTTTTTTAAGGAACCTATATATCGGTAAAAATATAAGTTGAGAGGATACAATAATAATAAAATTTGATGATGATGATGATTTAGAATAAAAATAAAAAATCTTTTTAATTCTTTTTAAAGCAGGAAGTTGTTAAAAATTAATATTAGGAGTAAATCACATAATCCATCATCTCTTGTAATATTACTTCTCTTGAGTCTTTTGTAATAGGAGGGTGTGTATTTTAAATTTTTTAAAATAGATTTAGTGAGCAGTGATTTTTTTGGATTATTATGTATGACACTGTATAAGGAAATGCGGAAAATAATTTTTCTAGAATTATGTAGTGAGGAATGAATTTAGAAAAAAATTTATTTTGACAAATGAATATCATCCACACTTTAAACGTGTTCTTGGATTTTCTTGTATGGATGCTTATTGAATAAGGATGTAAGTGTAAGATAATCTTTGAGTTATATAAATTTCATATATTTTCTTTTCCATGGTTTTTTTGGTTTCCATACTTAATATGAAATTAATTTTTTATTAAAAAAATTCCTCATTCTTAAGAGTATTGTTCTATTAATAATAATTTAATAAGTTTTGTGCCAAATGAAAACACTGTACGTTTCCATTTCATTCTATTTATGTATATTAGTAACATATGTATATGAATAAATAGTAAAATACCACACTCTTTTAGCTAATTATTATATTCCGTGCAACTCACAATATACAACTAGTTTTAACTAATACGACATCATTTTTTTTTAATTTTTTGGGAAGTTAATATATGACATCCCCCTTTCTTTTTTAAAGTTAATATATGATATCTTTTTTTAGCGCAACGTACATTCCAGTTAAAAATGTCCCTATAGTTTCAAAATATTTCCAAAATTGTTTTCCTAATTTATTCCCCCATTCTTATTCAAAAGGAAAAATATCTCTTATCATCCAAAACTATATAAATTTCAATTAATTACAAATTACTAAAATTCTTATTATGTATTAGTTTTTTAGTTAATTATGTGATAAGGTTCTCAAACTTTTTCTGCATAAATACGTTGCAATATAAGTGCTTGTTTGATCCTTATTATTTGAGTCAAATTATAATCGGAATTTATAATGAGTTGAAATGAATAGTAGATATTTAATTAAAGTTTGAAATGTATGGTGATAGTTGAATAGTTGTCAAATCAGTGATCAAATCAGTAGTAGGTGAAATTATGTGCTTGTTTGAACCATTTTAACACATTTCTTTATAATTTCACTTACCACTTATTTGACTATTGATTTGATAACTATTCATTTATAACCATAAATTTCAAATTTTTATTAAATCTACACTACTTATTTCACCAACTTATAATTTTTCTTTATAAGTCATAGGGATAAAGAGAATCAAACGACTACTATAATGGGAAAAAATAATAAGTACCAAACAAACCCTTTGTCTTCTAGACGGTGCTATATGCTCATACTTTTAATGTCTATCCTAATAAAAATGACATGCATAACACTTTACAAGTCAAGATATTAGTTATTAGATGATAAATTTAATATTACACAACTTTTTACCCAATGAATATACGTCTGAATTAAGAGTGATCTTAAAAATTAGGTGATGTGTAAATGTAGTACAGTAATAATAATATTATATACAAAAATACAAAAAAGAAAAGGGATTATATACAAAAAATAGCTTTTTTATGAAGTTAATTGGAAACTATAGACATCATAAAATGTGTAATACAAAAGATGTGTAAATGCAACAATATATATTAGAGCAATTCTAAAATGATATGAAAATACGATATTATTAAGTGACATTTTTATATGGCACACATTTATTAGGTGATGATTAAATAATTATTTTAATCATCTAATATAAATATACCATATAAAAATATTATCTAATAATATTCTCTTTTCATGTCCCTATAATTTCTCTATATATTAACTACCAAATATCTTGACAAAATCATAACTCGGTGGTCCCACAATTAGAACGGAAATTTTGAGTAATTGAAATGAAACGCAATCAAAGCTAAGGTGCGTTCAAACCTATTTTCCACAACCGAGCGAATATCCGAATCAATGGAATTGGTTGCATTCCTTTTCCGCGTTGAATACTTTTTATATTTTTTAATTTTTTCTCCCGTGAAATCATTCTATAAATGGCGTTCATATTCACGCCTTCCTTGGTTTGAAAGAGCAACAAAAATAAAATTCCTCTCTCCCCCCCTCTGTTTCTAAGCTTCTAAGCTTCTCTTCCCTCTCTCCTCAAAACTTTCTTTAACATGAATTCAAGCGATAAAATCTCCGATGGAGCGCGAACGATCAAATTCCTCTACAGTTACAGCGGCAAAATCGTCCCTCGTCCCATCGACGGCAAGCTTCGTTACACCGGCGGGCTCACCAGAGTACTGTCCGTCGATCGTTCGATAAGTTTTGCAGGTTCGTGAATCTTTAAATTTTAATTTAGTAATTTATGGTTTCTTTTTCTTCTTGAGAAAATTCATTTTGTTTTTCATTTCATATAGAGCTGATGATCAAGTTTGGAGAACTGTGCGGAGACTCGATGAAGTTGAAGTGTAAACTACCGAACGAAGATTTAGATTTACTAGTTTCAATCACTTGTGACGACGATCTGAGGAATGTGATTAGCGTGTACGAGAGGCTTTCACCAGAGTCAAAAATCACAGCCGTGCTATTTCCCAACAAATCGTCGAAGAAAGTCTCTCCTCCCTCTTCCCCGATGTCGTGTTTTGACTTCCCCTCGGCCCCACGGAAAACAGCTCCTGCGCCTTCTTTTGCACTTCCGATTATGTACCGGCGTTTCTCTCCGGTGGTTGGATATCCGGCGACAGCGTGGAAATATTACTAGCTATCAGTCAGAGGACCCGAGGTGTGTGCGCCACGCGCCGAACTGGAGACACTCTCATTCTTGTCACTGGTAGGGTCAAGTGTGAAAAGGAACTACTATTTTTTGGGTGGGTTTGTTATCTTCTTTTATTTTTTTTTATTTTTTTTTCGATCTTTCGTGAGCAAGTAACTATAAATACGCCTCTCAAAAAAAAAGTGACTATAAATACGAAGCTAAAAGATTCAGGAAACTTATAACTGAAAACAGAAATTAAAATTAAAGTATTATTCATAAAATAGAAATTCATTCTGTAAAATGTTCAGTAGAGACGTGATTTGTCATTCATTCGCTCCGCTTTTCCCAATTGAACAAGAATTAGGGTTCCGTTGATCTCATTAACCGCCACCGATATTTTTGGAATTGGGGTGGTTTCTCTTTTACTCTTAATTTCTATCAATGTTGAGTTTGCTTTCTTCCGAGTTTGGCCATTACGTTATGTTGATTTAACGTTACGTGAGTTGCTTGTAGTCTTCCCGTCACACTAAGAATCTTTTCTTTTTAATTTTTTCCCTAAATGATTTTATTATCGCTCTTATTATTAATTTTTTATTAATCCTGACATATTTTCCCTTTTTTTCCTTGTTAATTGTTAATTTATTGATTGATTAGTTAATTAATTAATTCTAATGATACTCTTTTTTTTATGCCCCTTTGCAGGTCAACAAAGGCTGAAATCCATTGCTATTGAACATTTGACAATACCAAAATGCCATATATTGGACTCTTTATTGGGTAGCCTCATGTGGTGGACTAATAACCAAATTATTTAAGACACTAAATAAATCCCAATTAATAAATTGGCAGATGGACATTTAGCCAATAAGAATCCATGTAATTTAATAAATTTTTTTGACAATTAAGCAAGTTGGGCAGCTAGAAATTTCCGAAGAAGTTGAAGCCTAATGGTCGGAAATTCCATTATTCTACCACCATGAAACCCGTGAGTAGTCCTGGAAGGCCAATTTAAACCTGAATGTTGTTGACAATGAACCGGTGGAAGGTGTTCGATGTCCGAATAATTTTCTAGAGATAATTACATATCACAATTTTTACTATAAAACTTGAAGTGACGATTAGATATGAGTAATTAGTGAAGAAAAAGTGAAAAACTAACTAATATACAATGCCTGACTCGTAACAATAATAATCATGAACTCCCCATCCATTATTGGTAGTTTGGTCATGAAGTTTGTTTCTTTCTTTATTTCTAAAACATAATAATATTTTAACAAAACACAATAATTGTTAAATAATAATTGAACAAATGTGAAGTTCAAGTAATGCCAAATTTATAGTTGAAATATAATCTTTATTATTTTAGCAGACCACCAAATACTACTCATATTTCAGAGTCTTTTTTGGGTGGCCTATAACAAACGCAGAGTTGAGCAAATATATATATATATATAATTAAGAGTGTGTTTGGCATCTATTATAAACAAATTGTATTATAATACAATTTGAATTTTAAATTTTTGAAACACGTGGCGAATTCTACAATTGACACCTCACACACCAATCACACCAAATAACAACTTTTCAACATTTAACCAATTAAATTAAACTACGTGTCTTAAAAAATTCAAATTTCAAAATATATTATAAACCAATTCAATTATAAACGATACCAAACCGACCCTAAATAATTTCGTTGCTAGTCAGCTAGTTACAAATTTAAGCATTAGTGGAATGTGCAGACCTTTGATTAAAATATTTATAATTAGAAAAGGGAGCGCTTCAACCTTAGAACCCTTGACTAGTTTGAAAAGGTAGATTTACCTTCAAAAGGGTAGGCACCGGGAGGTTGGAATTTATTTTTATTTTATATTAGCCTTTAAGAATACTCAATGGGAGTACAACTTGGGCCATCTTCAACAATTTATTTTAAGATTGAAACGATTAAGGACACGTGTAATAGTGATAACTTGACCCTGATCATTAACCTTTTTCACGGAGCACATGTAATTTATTTGTTTGAATATGTTTTAGGACAAAAATGACTTAAAAGATTTGTTTTGGAAAGTTTAAACTGAGTATAATATAGACAAATGTATATTAGCGAGAATACTATAAAATCTAGAGTAAAAATTATCTAATATTATATCATAACACCATATAATACCATATAACTATGTAGCGTGCATTAACATATACTATATAATTGCGATTTCCCAATAACATGTCTCGATGCATGTCACATAATAATATGAAACCATAGTATCATACTATATAGTGTAAGATCAAGACTACTCTTTAAATAAGTTGAAAGTTAAAAAAGCCTTTGGAAAGCTCAGTTCGAGAATCTTCTTTACATCCCCTCTGGAGGCATACAAACTACCGACAAAAGCTTATACATACTATGACGTATGCACACAATGGTTATTCCTTTTTTGTGATATAAAAAATATATATATATATATTATAAAATAAGAATACTCTAGCATGCATAGTCATTATCCCGGTCAATAACCTTTGCCGGAAAGTGACGAGACTTTTCTTTGCAAATAAACAACAACATACAGTCCAATAAATAAGGAAAGAACATTGGAAGTTTCAAATTTTGGCTTGATGAAACGTCAATACCCTGGACTTCTTCCAACTTTTAAGGAAAGAACATTGGAAGTTTCAAATTTTGGCTTGATGAAACGTCAATACCCTGGACTTCTTCCAACTTTAAAGGGTCAAACAAAGAATAATACTAAAACAGGAACATTCATAAGTCATTCTAACCCTTTCAAAAAAAAAAAAAAGAAGAAGAAGAAAATAAAGAAAGTCATTCTAACTTTCCAACAGAGACAACAGTTTTTCTTTTTCTCATTTCAAACCATATATTTCTCTAATAATTTAATCCATATAATTCATAAAAACTCATAAGTATCTATTCAAGGTCGGCTGCATATCATAGGATGCTAAAGCATAAAGGATTTGACAAGAGGAGGTTTTTCATGTACCAGTAAATGAACTCACAATTTCCTGACTTTTTTAAACCAACACTTACCCAGTTTCCTGTTCAAATTCATCACCTTCAGACTCTTCTGCATTGTCGGGATCATCATCATCTGCATCATTGTCAATGTCTTCTTTATCATTATCAACTGTCGTCTTCCCAATTATGATTAAATTGTTGTTTGTCTTTCTGATTTCATTACACTGCAAATCAACATGTAGTTGATATCAATAGATCAACTATGAAAATGAAGACTGTTATACGTTCTAATTTATTTAAGACGAGAAAATGATACAGTGAATTCTTCAAAAACATGATCCAGCACCATCCACACAACACCTGGTCATTGTGGTGCCCTTAATTGTTTCATCAGATAAAACGGAAGAGCATCAAACCATCAATTACACACTATTTAACATAAACTTTGGGAACCACTAGCATCTAACTGAAAAATGAATGAAGGTACTGTTTTGATGTTAAAAGATACAAAGTGGCGAATTGTAGCATTGCCAAACAAGACAACATATTTCTGCTATGTTCATGTATCATAATTTATATAAACAGGTGACTTTTTTTTGTCAAGGAAATACAAGCCATCATCAAGCTAAGCAGTGGATAAAAGAGAGCAGTGAAGTCCTAAGAGAATCTAGTGTCTTTAGTTTACATGCTTGTGTTTGGACAGTAACTTCTCTACGAAATAGCATCATCTGATGAACAGCCTAAGTGTTAGACACCATACCAAGTTTCACGATGTTATACATGGAAGTACTACACATCTTAAAGAGCTGATTATTTATGGGAAAATAGTCCACATCTTTTGGAAACCCATGGCAATTTGTCTCTCCCTTTCCTCGGAATTTTCCAGATCCATTATCATAGTTACATGCAATTTCTTCAAGAATTCATTGTAGACTTGAATTTCATATACCCATTCCATATCTATTGGAATCTGGCTCAGAATAATGCACAAACAAAGAATTCTACATGCCATCTTGTCATAAACATGTGGGATCATTATGAATTGTCCTTAATAATTCCAAGGTACACATTGGTGGATTGGATACAAACAATAACAGTACACCAAGTTTTTACTTCCCCTGTATTCAGGGCCAGCCACATTTACTCTTCTATGGAATGTCTATCTCTTCATTGCTAGATCCATTAAGGAGAAATTTTGAACTACCCCTTCTCTTAAACCTTGCTATACTAAAATCATCAATTCTATGAAACGGAGCCTCCTTGGCTGGACACAAAATATGGCCCCCTCTATAAAGGCCGCCCAGCCCTTCCCTCAATTTATCCACACTTCACATGGGGCCAGCTCTACTCGTTATTAGCATATACTCTTATTGTTACCTTATTATTATATTATATATCTTAGCACATTCTCATGTTAATATGTCTGTTTTAGCAACCATAGCAAAATCTTCCAATAGTTTGTTCAGTAATCTACTTTTATAACCGAGGAATCACATCACATCTTGCAATTCAAAAGGATGTTGGACGATGGCAAAGCTTTAGCCTGATTTTGTCCAAATTTTTTAGATAACTAAATCCCTTTCAGAATAATACAATTCTCATTCCTTTTAGCTGAAT
>CAVNYN010286333.1:0-10053 GCA_963692815.1 Nyctanthes arbor-tristis | reverse complement strand
AATAACCGCAAATTGCCATCTTAAACTTTGTACAGCTGAAGCTCTAACTAGTTACGGGAAACACTAGGAAATCTAGAGGCGTCAAATTATGTTTGCATCGCTTCAGCATGATAATTCTCCAGCTCTTTGTCAAGTTCATTAGCTGATTTTTCAACAGTTTTCTTTCTCCAGCTAGCACCTCCTCTGCCACGTCCACGGCCTCGGCCACCTCCACGTCCATTTCTCAAACCACGACCACCACCTTGGCTCCTTTGGCTAAAAAGAGGTAAAAAGTAACATATTTACACTACGTTTTTTAGGTAAGCCAGCATGATAGAGTTCATAGGAATTTACAGATAATAATTAAGAATTAAATAACGTTGTGTCAGGATGACCACGAGATAATTTTCCAGAGCTGACAGCTCCGCTGCTGGGAAATCATTTCAGGAACAATATAGGAAGCTCAGGAAACAACATTCTTAAGGACCAATCTCCCCTTATGGAAAGTAAACTTTTAAACTCAAATCATGTTTCAAGGAAATCTAAGCTTCTGATTCCATTGTTTTAGTTCTGTCTTTTCCTGAAAGCATGTAAGTACTTGGGATAGGACAACTTCATATAAAAGGCAACCAAGTCAACCCACATTACCACCGATGCAATGACATTGTAGCAGTCATGAATGGACAACTCACCCAGCATTACGATCAGCAGAACTCGAACCACCTCTGGAACGACCTCGTCCAGGCCTGTACATTTGCTAGCTTGAATTAATTAACTAAATATAAAAATTGTTATGACGGACAGTTAGCAATCAAATCTAAATGTAACCTGAAGATCTCAACAACAGTGGGATCAATATCATTTTGACATAACATAAAGTCACAAACAAGTCAACAAATGCCCAGATACATGGAACAACACTAATTTAAGATTATTTGTGCAGAGAACCCTCAAGACAGCATATTTTAGAAGAATCAGCTCTTGCTAGGAAAATACCGGTGAAGCCAACAGATAAAAACAAGGCATGAATTACCCATGGGTGTGTTTTACTATGGCAGAAGTTGGACCAATACAATACAATTCAGCAAGATTATTATTTAAAGAAAAAAAGGAAATCAATTATTCAGCAAGATTTGCAGCCACAACATTAATCATGAATTAATACTCTAACATAGTTTTTCTTTTATTTTAAATAAATAAATTTGGTAAAATTACTGCTTGTTTGATTCTTATTATACATTCAGATTACAATTTCACCTACCCCTGATTTAACAACTGCTCAATTATAACATTTTCAACTTCCATTAAATTTGCACAACTCATTTCACCCCATTATAATTTCTTATTATAATTCATTTCCAATCAGAATCAAGCAACCACTTTGTCAATTTTAATGTATGACAACCTATTAAGCGTGGCTCAGAGAAGTGGTACTTGTGGGAACACCGGAGCACCAGTCAACCAAGTGAACCTACTCAACTTTCAACAAGGGCGTTTTTCATTGGGACCAGGATATGGCTAAGACTCATCTACTCATGTTCTCCCAATGCAGTCCCGGTCAGGCTAATAATACATTTAAAAGACATAAAAAGGCACAAATAGAATGAGGATCAACAAGAATGTGTCATAACAAAATGCATGAATCATCGGACTAAACAGATCCATCTTACCAAACTGGTACATATCTTATGAAAAGTGAGGACAAAGATCAAAACATTTTTCAGCTTAAAATGTCAACTTTGCATATTTCTACTATTTTCATATATTGGACTCAATAAGAAACACCATATCAACAAGAAAAATTAGAAAAGGATATTGGAATCATACGTCATAACAACGGTCCTCCTTTTCCCATTTGTTCCTCCAACCACATTCACACGAGCTGAGACAGGGATCTCTGCATTAGTTCCAACTATTTCAATCTTCATCGGTTTCCCATCCAGTTGAACATTATTATATTTTTTAAAAGCTTGGAATGCATCACTTCTCCTAGCAAAGACCACTTCAGCAGAACCCTGTGTAGCAGTAGGTTTAATCAACTTCAGCTTTTAAACCAATAATGTAATACATGCAACGGGCACAAACTGAATTAAACACGAAATTTCTAATAAAACAATGTAAAAAGCCATTAAGAAGATTGTCAAAGACAACATCGCATAAAACAATCCATGTCCTAAATACTGAATGGCAAAATCTAAAATGCAGCAGCACATTAAACACCAGATAAATAAAAGCAATTGCGGAGACAAACGCATTGACAAGATCACAAAACTAAAAAATTCAGAAACACGAGAGAATTATTCACTGATTTCCTGCAATAAATATGGCCCTCCATCTTATCTTAATCATAAATTCGAGACACATAAGCTAACATTTAAGCAGGTGAAAGGTGGACTTTATCCACATACGTCATTAGACATGCACGAGTAAGCATTTCAATTAGGATTCTGGTAATAAATTCGTCAAAAGCAATCAATTATAAATAATTGTTAAAAATAAGTTTTATCACAATTCTAAAAAGAGAGCAGAAAAGCACAAGAATTTTTATGGACTAACACTCAAGAAGCATGTCTTTTATTTCTAATCGTTCAAAAAAAAAAACACCATACCCATCACAGGGGGGAGGGATCAGTGCAAGCAAGGAAAACTTTTGCTATTTAAGCACAAAGCCAGACATCAATGTACTATTGTCAATGATTTCATAACAAGATGTCAATGATTTCATAACAAGACGGACAACTACATACACGTCATAAACATCATCAGTAATTCATAGAGAGATAAAGAAGCATATATGAGCCAGAGTACAGCTAATAATTCAAAACAGCACAAGAACACGAGAAGTACAGAAGAAATTGAAATTAAGGCAAGGATGATATTTACACTTGGGCGTCCATTTTTGTCATAGTGTAATGCGTATCTTATCAACTCTCCAATCTCGGAAAATAGTTCCTGTGAATGCGATGCAAGTCCATTTTCAACAAATCTTCAAAACAAACCCTTACGAAGGATGAATCAAATGTCAATAGGCATGGTTCAGCTAGTACCCTTATATCTTCATTTGTGACCCCCATGTCCAAGTTGGAGACATATAACTTTGTACCATTTGTTAATCCCGACAACCCAGCAGCTCTAAGGCTATCTTCAAAGAAACCATTCTGCCATGGCAAACCTTTGGTTCTGCGGATGGACTGGAGCATGCAAACCACAAATATATGGTGATTGGGAAGTAAATGTCAGCATATGACCAAGAAAATAATATTTTACCATTCCTCAAGATAAATCAGATATCAGCAAAGTTCCACGAAGAGAAGTCACATCGAGATGCTCAAACAAGATAATCTAATTCCACGGAAAAATTGATGTATGTAAAATTAGAGTAAAGGTGCTGATTCAACCAACTGCATGTCAACAGGTGCTATGCAAATGGCAAGAGAGCTCCAATTCTGAAGTGCAGTGAGGAATGGCACCTTTGCAAAAAGATTACAAACTGAGACTGATAACTCCACCCGAAGGAACTCCATCAAATAGCTAGGTATCCATCATAAAATAATTCGGCATTTTCATGAGCATCCACTCTGTATTCCCCCTCTAAATAATCAATAATCGCAGCTAAATAATAACATTTAAAGGTTGCTTAGAAAATTCAAGCCTCTAGTGGTTAGCAGATGTTAAAATGGTGAAAGCTCATAAGTATTTGACTAATGGAGCTCCTCAAAGTAAGTTGCAAGTGGCAAATAGTCTTTATGCGCCACAAACAATCTTAGACTTTCGTAAAAAGATTCCATGGAAGTGCCCTCGAACCAAAACCCAGACGAACAGAACTGTGAAGAGCACAGGACAAAAGCACTACAACATGAAGAGCATTTTCCAGGACGAATTATTATGAGCTTCTCCTTGACCAAATAGTATCACAGGATCTCACTCGAATTTCTAAAGGAAAATTACAGATCCTTCAGTAAGTTACTAGAGTATAGCAGATTGCCTACGAAATGCACAAGACATCCACAGTTTTGAGCTTGCCTTGGCAATAGTGTAAGCTGATGGTCGAGCATTAAGGCCAAGTGGACCCCTGCGAGGAGCCTCATTGGCCCTCCCACCTCTAAATGATCCACCTGCCCCTCTACCACGTCGAGGCCTGCCTCGTCCTCTGCCTCTCTCACCGCTGCGCCTGTCCTTTATCATATCATCAAGAGACATATCTAAAGATGCCATTGATTATAGGAAAATCAGAAAACCTTCTCAAATAAAGAAAATCTGCAAATGAAGAAAATCAAAGGCCTCATAACTACGAGGTAAATTATCTCAAGAAATAAGACACGAGTTATAGGAGAAACTATGAAACAAATGAGATTCAGGTATATCACGCTGGGCAATGCTGTGATAATTGTAAGAAACTAAGTACTGCTGGATAAAGAATACTAAATATATGTTGTGAAAGATTGTAAAAGATGTATACAAAAGATTAGACAAAAAATTAGTTTGTAAGCAAGCATACACGAGATCACCAGAATGAGGTTAAAAAATAATAATAAAAAGAAGAAGAAGAAGAAGATCCAGCTTTTAAAAAGAAAAAGTTACGAAAAGAAAAGAAAAGTCATGATATTCAAAACATAAACTTTCCCAAAATATATCAAAAACCAAAATAAGAATCTGTATACTGAATTACTAATAGATATTTTGCAAAACAAAATTTCAGCGAATTATATCTTTTCAAAATCATACATAAAACTTTAGATCTTGCCGTCGCCAAAATGGCAGCAGAATATTAATTCAAAAGGAAACTTACATCATAATGGAAAAATACAAGTCAACTAAGAGAATTTTAAAACGGACGTTCAATCATTTCCGGAAAAAAATAAAAAACAAAAGTAAAAAGGCAAAATAACAAAGTTTACCCACACATGAACATCATATGCGACGAAATTAACATGACAGAAAAAGAAAAAACCAAAACCCACGCGGTTAAATCAATTACCTGGATCAGATCTAAAATTTACACCGACCAAATTTTCTTCGGGAAAAATATGCGTGGATTACTACGGTCAAGGATGGGAGAGGGGGAGATCTGAAGGAGATGAGAAAATTTTCAGGACTTGTGCAACTTTTGTTTATGATTGACTGCCCAAAGGAGAGACTTTTGAGGAGCTAGGGTTACAGAAGCGAGAAATGATTGGGAGCTTTTGATTTCTTGACCTGTGGAGAGAGGAGAACATGAGGGCCTTTTATTCGATTGGTTGTGGCCCTCTCTCTCCGTGTGTGAGGGGGATGGAGGGTCCCGTCAAATTGAGGTCGTCCAGCGAGAAAGTGAAGACTTCGATGTATCTTTCTAAGGCGAGGCAACGTTCCTTTACAGCGAGGCAATTGTCACTGCTTGCATGTGATGTGATTAGAAGGTGAGGGTGAGGGCTTTAATGTATTTTTCTAAAGATAGGTTGCCTCTCTATAAGGCAACGGAGAGAAGTTGCTTCTTCTTAATCAGACCGGGACTTCGATACATTTGCTCCTATATGGCTTTATTTATAGAGAATGAAATTATATTGATAATATAGTTTTTTAAATAATATTATTTATTTAGACTAGTTCTATATTTGTGTATAGTACGAAATATAATAATTAATAAAAAAATGTGTAATAATTTAAAAAATTACATAATTACAATTTTATTATTTACTACTCAATTATATAATAATATATATGTTACTAAAAACATCTATATTAGTAGTGCTAAAATAGGTTATTAGTAGAATTGTTAGTTAATAACTCAAAAAATAACTTACATTAGTAGTATTAAAATAGTTGTTAAAGAATTATTCTAACAAGTTGCTAGTTTGGTTGTTAAAGTTAATAATAAACTTTACACCTTATGTAGCACTATTTCTTCTTTTTCTTATTTTAATTAAATTAATATTGGCTCATTCTTTGACTATTGAATTGGTGGTTAAATTTAATACTCTTTGTTAGAGTCACTAATGTGACACAAATAAATAATTAAATTTAATTTGCTTAAGTGTCTTTAACAATTACTAAAAAATTTACTTTTTTCATGTTGATGCTCTAATATACATAAACATAATTAAATTGAAATGTACAATGTTTTTACTTGATATAAAAATAATTAAATTATCATTCATTAAATAATACAATGAAAATTTTTTTAATATAAAATTAATTTTAGGTAGGATATGAAAACCAAAAACCATGGAAAAAGAGCATCCGAAATTTATATGACCGTAGAATTACTACACACTCACATCCTTATTCAATTAGCATCGGTACAAGAAATCTAAGAACACATTTAGGGTGTGGATGATATATTAATTTATCAAATGAATTCTTTTCCACACTCATTCTCCAACCAATATTCTTGGAAAAATTAATTTTCGCATTTCATCATACAGTGTCATATATTCTCTAAAGAAATCACTATTTACTGAATCTATTCTAAAAAAAATCTAAAGTATACACCCTTCTATTATTAAAGACTCAAGAGAAGTAATATTACAACATTAAAGAAAAATTCTATGTGATTTAACAATAATATTAATCTTTAACTATTTTCCACTCTAAAAATAATTAAAATAATTTTTTATTTTTGTTTTAAATCATTATCATTAAATATTATATTATTGTATCCCATAACCTTAAATTTGTACCAATATATAGGTTTCAAAAAAAAAATAATAAATTAAGTAACGTACTAAACATATATTTAAAAAAAAGTAATGTACTAAATATATAGCCATGTGTTTTATGACGTGTGATTTATCACATTGAATTAAAGTAAAAGTGTTAAAACTTATTTATTTTTACTCTTATGAGTAAACACTTAATCGAAATAAGAAGAAAGTCACAATGACTCAAGACTTGAAATTTGTTTATACTAAATTTTTAAAAATAACCTAAAAACTAATAAAATAGATATAGTCATATAGGAAGCATTAATGGATAACAAATAAAATATTATATAAAAAATGAAAATAATAATATAAATTTTTATATATTATTATAAAATAAAATAAAATAAAATAATAGCAAAATTTACCTAATGGATAACACTAACGTATATTACTATTATTATTTTCATTATTATTATAAAATAAAATAAAAGTAAGATAGTGGTTTTAGAGGGAAAACTTACATGTAACTATGATATTATCTTATATCGTGTATATATATATATAAAAAGTAGTTTGCGGTACAGTTGTACAATAATTTTCCAACCAAAATTGCATTTTGGAAGGATGTTTTAGACTTTTTAGGTTTATTGCGGTCATTTATATATTCGCTGTTCCGATTTAAATTGGTTTGATTAGATTTTGTTGCTCTGATTTTAATTTTCCCTTATTTTCTTCTGTCTTAAAGATAAGATTTTAGTTTTGTGATAATATGGCTTCATTTAAAATTGCTGATCGACGAATGAGATATAATTTTTTTGATAGAAAAAATGTCCGAAAGTGGAAGGGCTTCTGTTTTGCCGATTTTTATATATAATTTTTGTCTGAATTTAATATCTTATGTCTTATTTTATAGTTCTTTTGTTTCCATTTAGTTATTTTACTAAAAAACTAGTACCGCCGTAGAACAAAGGTCGTGAATATTTAAAAATGAAAAATAATCTAATGCACTGTACTTTCCAAAAAAATAATCATTAATACATTACTAAGCATATGATGACAAGCACAATGATATGCACCTTTCTTTGACACTATTTAATCATCCCAGTGTTAAATCATCAAAATCATACACGTCTAAATCATACAATTAACAAACATAAATGTGAAAATTTGAATACATAAACAATAAAAATCCCCTTAAAGAGTATACAACATTATTGTTATAAACTAAACTTCTCAAACAATCAATAACATAAGAGCATGCCCAAGTAAATGCTTAAAACTATATTCCCTCGTACAAAATCATTTTCTACAAAGACGTAAGAGCAGCTCCGTTTAGCTCATTTTTTCATGGATTGACCGTATCCAACACGGGCTTTTTACTGAATCGAACAACTGCAACAAGAATAAATAAAAAACAAAAAAACTCATAATCCCCATCATTTCTATCGTTATATGGCCAAACCAACTTGGTAAAGAATTAGCCAGGCAAATGATTAGCAGCAGGGGCATGCAAATGAAGGTGTAAAACTAGCCGAGAACATTAAGTGCTGAATATTTTCACAAATTATGGATGCAAGTACAAAACAACCAAATTCAAAAAGCATCGAAAATTATAATTTCTTGATTTTCTCTTTAGTATGCACAAACAATGATTCAAAGGCATTCAGGCAAAACCAAGTAAAGTCAACGTCTACATTCTACACTATATGAAACGCAGCTTTTTTCCAAAACACACGTTCAATACGGGATGAATTCACACCCAAAATTGGTATTCTCCTTCCCTTGATCAAAATTTTTGATAAAATAGACTTATTATTTTAATACCGCACTAAATGCTACCATATAAAAGAAGAGACGGTAGAGAAGACCCCAGTGGTCAATATTCCGCATAAGTATCACATGTACACCAACTTTCAAGTTGAACTCATGACTTGGCACTCCAGAATATCTAATGCCGTTTAAGAACTCGAGTGAATGGATTTTGTGAAGCAAATCACTGTCAGATTCAGAAAGTAGACGTTGAATCAGAACTTAGATAGATATTTAATTTAGATGGGTTCTGCCTTACCATATAATCATTCACCTTGTTCACCTCATCGATCGTAGGTGCAAGAATAGCTTGAGAATTAAGATAAGAAGTTGAGTTGCCCTTCACTATCACCTGAAATACCGTCCCCAACTTGTAATATCCAATCTGAGAAATTCTGTAAAGCTGCCGATTTGGGAAACCTGCAAGATTTTGAAGTCACAAGTTCTTTGTCAATCTGAGAACCTTACAATGTTTTCACAAATAAGAAGAGTTCAACGACGCATTGACAATATCATGCCTCGTCCCTTTAGGAATTACTGGTAAAATTTATCTAAAATCTCCTCCAAATACTACAGTCTTACCCCCAAACTGCCTTTTATGTCAATTAAATGAAGATAAAGCTTAAGTTTAGATAAATAATATGTGTTTAACCCATATTAGAAGTGTATCAACTAAAAAAGGAAATTTAGAGATATAATAAGGCTAATTAAACTCATTATGTCTAATTATTTGTAACAACCCGGAAATTTCTACAAAATTAAGGTAAGCAATGAAATTGTTATTTTAAAAGAATTACTTGAATATTATTAGAGGATTTTGTGAAAACTAAAAGTTGGTTACCAAATTAATGCTAAAGAAAGAATTTAGTTCCAAATTGACATAAACTAAAGTATAGTGACTTAATTGACTTAAATCAAAGTTTAGTGGCTTAATTGAAGAAGGAGACAAAGCACAAGGATTTCTTAGATAAATTCCCGCCAAGTGTGCGGTATGTGTTGCGCCACGTGTCGAGATTTGATTGGGGGAACTCAAAGTTTATTAAAACTAACTCAATTCTAACTATTATATAAAGGGCCTTTGGGTCCTCAATCTTCCCAAAGCCCCCAAACCATCCTATTTTTGCCCAAACTCCCAAAATTCGTCCAAAATTGTGTATGGTGGAGAAATACCTATAGAAACCTACTAAAACACCTACTTCTCACTTAAAAAGAGCCCTTAACCTTATATAGATAGACCCTAACTCGAGAATAGCTTTAATTAAGGAATATCAAGGTTTTAAAGAAACTTTTTCACGGGGATTATTCAAGAAATATTTGAGGTGAGTAACCGATATTTTGATTCTCTTTTTTTATTCATGAAGTTTTCATAAGTGAGTAACCGGTACCTTAATTCTCTTTATTTTGTTCATCATATTTTCATAAGAGATGCATGAATTTTTAATGCATTGTTATGTAAAGCAAGATTGGTTTATTGCATCGATATCGCTAGTTAATGCTCTACCCGTTCTGAATTACTCTGTGAAACATGACCATGCTATGTGATCTTGGTCATTCTGATAATCTGTGGCCTTGCTGTGTGGTCTTGGCCAATCTGAATCTCTGTGGCCATGCTGTGTGATCTTGGCCAATCTGAATCTCTGTGGCC
>CAVNYN010286332.1:0-45984 GCA_963692815.1 Nyctanthes arbor-tristis | reverse complement strand
CCTTTACCATATATGGAAGGATTATAGCTTGAAATATAGCTTTAATTGAGGAATATCAAGGCTCTACGGATACTTTTTCACGTGGATTATTCGAAGAATATTTGAGGTGGGTAACCTAATACTTTGATTCATTTTCTACATGCATAAAGTTTTGATAAGATAAGTGTGTATTTGATTGATGGTTTTGATGAGACAAACATGGATTTGAATGCATTATTATTGAAAGAAATATTTGTTTATTGCATTTGTATCGCTAGTTAATGCTCTACCCGTTTTGATTTGCTTTGTGATTGTATGGTCTTGTTGTGTGGTCTTGGTCATTCTTATTTGTTTCCTACACTATGACCTATTCAATGATCCCGGAATAGGGGAGATTAGTGTGGTGTTTGTTTTGAATTGGAATCTCTGTATGGGTCTACCAGAGTTCATTGTGGATCCACTTAATTGATATGAATCTGGCGCGCACCACAGGTAGTAGTTTAACTAGCTATAGGGCCCTTTTGTGCATTGAAAAGCTTTGTACATGCAAATGATTTTATTGGAAATGAGTTTCCTAAACGAAAGGTGAATCAAAGGATTGTGTTATTCACTTAGTACGTTGTACTCACTCCCCATTTATTACAATTTTTGTAGATAATTGGAGTTATAACAATTGAAAGGCAGGGCAAGCTGGTAGTTGGATCGTGCTCGCAAACGGAAGTAGAGTTGTGCATGTGGTGTAAACCTATTCTTGAAACTATCACGAATTTATTACTTTTACCCACACATCTATAATATATATGTTTTACATCTTATAACATATAAGAAAATAGTGAGTTATAATCTTTATATTTATTTGAATTCTACTTTTAATGATTTGGCCCACCTTGGTAATCAATGAAATATGTTTATTAATACAACTTCTTGTATTTATATATTTTCTTGAAAAACCTAGTTGTAATGTTTCTTTAAAAGGTTGACGATTTGTTAACTTATGAAATTATCTTTATCTATTAAACTCAGTAAAATAAGATGAATTGGATTGTTTCGCACGTCCCGTCCCCGTTATTTGAATAAAAGCTTCCGCTACCGAATTTGTAAATTTCCCTAAGATATTCAGAAATATTGTTAAGTTAACGGGGGCGTGACATAGATTTAATGGTCGATTAGTCAAATTGCAATCTCTAATAATTTCAACACATTTTTCTAAATAAATTTATTAAAAATAAAAAAATGCTTGGTGGGTCACAAGTCTATGGTGTGGGTCCAACTTGACTCGCACTCGCCCTAGACCCACGGTGAGTCAGATAATGTTACCTCATACCCCTTTTCTTGCCCTCATTAAGCGTGACGTGTCAATCGTATTAGAGGTATATCTTCACGGGTTTATCAATTGATGTTAAATTGTCATATCTAATTATTTGACTGCTAATTATTACAACTCTATATAAGTTGGATGTGTAAATTTGCACGACTAGTTTGGAGGAGACCAGAATTATGAACTCAAGCATTTTACTATGAATATCTCATGATAAATTGTAATTCGCATATCAATTCGCAATTTTATATAATACAACTAGTATATTTTATATTTTATTTATAAAATGATATTTATACTCACACGTTAATTTTGATATAAATGTATACTATAACTCTACTTATATAACGTACAGGTGAAAAAAAATCTAGTATTAATAATGACACTCCAAATCAATGAACCATGCTATTTTAACAAATTATTTGCTTTCTTTTAAGTTATTCAATTCTCTCCATTCATTCTCACTGTTTATATTATTAATATCTCACATAAAGTCAACAACCCCTTCTTGATTCATGACAATCAATCATATGCAGAGGTCTTATCCCAAACAGTAAACAAAATATAGTGATTTCATTATTGACATTAGTTATAATCAGAAATTTTAATAAGATAAAATGAGTAGTGTAGATAATAAAATTTTGACATTTATAATTATAAATAAATAGTTGTTAAATCACTGATCAAATTAATAATATGTGAAATTGAAAAAGAATTGATAAAGATAATCAAATAAACCCTTATTATTCACCTTCTCCTCTTAGTCAAGCACAAAATAGAAGACCAAAAGCATAACTAAAAAGATCATCCATAGTATGTTACTATTTGTTGATTCCTTATTGTTCATCATATTAAACGTATCATTATTGAGTTACAATATAGAAACGCGGCCAAAATCAATATAAGTTATTTGTTCTCATTGAACATCCATTTCGACGCAATTACATGTATTACCCTTAAAATCATAAGGTCCATGAGCCTAAAATTTAGGAATCAATCTCTGGGGGACACGATTTTCTTAGGAAAATTAATACCCTAAGGGGACCATCAACAAGAACGTGATCCTTAATAACGATAAAATCGTCGTGTTGACATCGTCACAAAACAACACGACGACAATCCATTTCAGGCGTACAGGCTCTTTAATCCAAATGAGTACCTTGACCACCTTCTTTTCTTCCTTTGTTTTTTTCCAATAATTATAATATAACCTTACTTTACCCCAAAAAAATAAAAAAAATAAAAAGGAACAACCCTAATCTGATCAAACTAATCTCCAATGATACATGACAAAAACCCTATCAAAACAAAATGATGTGACATAAAGTAAGTCAAAAAACAAAAAAAAGAGATCGAAGAAGAAGAAGGAAAAGAAGTGTGAATATCACTTACATTTGTTGATACCTGTAATCTGGTCTAAGAACTTCATCAGTGATAATGAAAATATATTGAAGAATTCTTGTAAACAAACTTTTTATTTATTTATTGCTGCCAAATTGCTTAAGATTCTATTTAAATCATAACTAGAAAGTCGTTGTAATTCAATTGATTACTATTATTGAATAAACTTATTTTATTAGATTGTTTTATAAATTCTCCAAATTCCTATATGTGTGTGTACAGATCCTTCAAATCAATGAATATTTAATGCATAGATCTCTCATATTCTAATAAAAACTAAAAGGTGACAATTCTCACAGTATTTTTCTGAATCAACTGGACGTCAACTACTTTCATGCTTCTGTTTACATCGATGAATGAGACATGCTATTTTAACAACGTATTTGCTTTCGTTTACTGTGTTTAAATTATTTAACTTTTCGTTCTCTTCATTCTCACCGTTTACATTTATTTTAGGGATGATCTAGCCTAGTAGAATGGCATAATGTGATGTAGATGTACCTATTAATTAAAGATCAATTATTGATTTAACCATGAGTTATCTAAATTTCAATGACATGAAAAGTGAAGTCGACTATTATAAGAGCATCTCCAATAAATAGTTATAGTCATGAAATAAATTGATAATTGTCTAAAAAATATTTATTTGGTACATTAAATGCTTGATATTGTTATGAAGAATGTCATCTTATGACATTCTCCATGACAATGTCAAGTATTAATATATATAATCAAAAAATTTCTCTCACTCTATTTCTTCAAAATATCTAATCATAACTTACCAAATATAAAATGTTGACATTATTGTATTGGAGGATTTTTTAAATGTAATATCAATATTCTTTGACACATATATACCTAAGACATTTCACCTTGACTTTACATTGAAGATGCTCTAATACTACGTAAATTACGTCTCGTGCAAATGCCAAGCCAACAAGCTTTGCATTCAACACCTAACTCATGATAATTAAGTATATGTGTGGTGGAAGTCTTATCCTCAGACATGATAGAAGTTTGGGGGTGTCACGAGCTCAACCGCCATGTGAGTGAAGGTGCTTGTGTTACGGAGACACTGTTAGGCTCCTGATGGGTTCTAATCTTAATCTTATTGTGTATTTATCCTAAACAAAATATCTTCTTATCTATAGAAAACAATCACTGTCTAGTCAAGCACAAGAGAGAACACCAAAAGTGAAGGTGCTTGTGTTCGGGCTTATTGTTCTCTCCCATTTCTTGAAATCTGAGATCCAAAAAAGACTCAGTAGGTGAATCTTTCAATGTGAACGGCGAGAATTTTCCATTTCCTCAACTTAAAAAGTATATATTTTTTGATATCGAAGGTATTGAGCCAAAGTTGACCCTCACCAATTAAGAAAGACCAAATTTCCAACAACCATAAGCTGGAGCTATTGGGATTGGGGGATATATCGTAAGTGAATAAATACAAGCCGGTGGTGGTTGATACAAACTCAGGTGAGGCCTGTTTACCATCCGCACGTTATCCGGCGGTTTTCCTATTGACTCAGATCGGGCTTCTACAAAGAAGAAAATAGCCAAATCACATTGCTATTTTATATTGACAATTATGCTCTATACATGAAACTCAGATATGACTCCTTAGAAATTACCCCTTATCAAATGGCCAACCTCTAGTCATCTCGAAAATTAAAATAACTCACCATGTCCTCTTAATCTATCATATATGCCCTTGGCTCCGTCCCATTTATGTAGACCATCTTTTCATTTCTGCTCGTCCCAATAATAATAATAATAACATTCTAATCTTAATTTTTGTGAAGAAACAAAGAAGCCTTGTGTGAATGGATGGGACCGAGGCACTATATTATATAATCCTTTTTGCTGAACCAGCTCACAGCATTAATTCAGCATTAATTTTAAATTCCAAATTGAATCAAGTCAAAGGCAGAGCATCTCTCTCTCTCTCTATATATATATATACACATATATATAATCCCATTGGAGTAAGGCCTGGTATCTTGTGCCAATTTCATTTTTCAATTTCATTTCTGTACGTTCTAGCACTCTGAATCTGCTCAAATGAGGATATTTCCACCATGTTCTTCTTTAGAAATGTTGGAGAAATTATTCGGAACCGTATGCGGGAAGATTAAAGATGGGCCTGCGACTACAGAGAGGAAGATTATTGGCACTGTGGTGATAAGGAAAAAGAATTTTATGGGCATGACTGATATTGGTGCTTCATTTCTTGATAGAGTTTATGAGATTTTCGGAAAAGGCGTCTCGTTGCAGCTCATAAGTGCTACCCATGCTGATCCAGGTTTGAGTCATATACTCCTTCCTAGTTCCTCCCTTCTTTGATCTGTTGTTTCCTTTCCTGCATTGATAATTATGGTGTACTTCGATTTAACCCTCTAATGCTCAAAGTCAGTTTGTCCCTCAAAATTTTAAATACAATTGAACTGGGTAATTATCTAGGAGTGTCCAAGAGCTTATAGGATGTTTTGGTCATACTGAACATAGATCCCCTCTTTAGTATAGTCCTAATTGGACTGAACTGATAGATTTTCTGAAGTGCATTTGGTTTCTAAATGGATGAACTAAGTGTATAATGAGAACAAAGGTTAAAGTTGTCAATCTTTCACGGTATAATTGCTTTGCAAGTTTGCAACAGAAGCTTGCCAAGATATCATTGTCCCTGATTCCAGCTTCAAAAATATAATAAAAAACCCCGAAATCAGAACTAATTTTTTTTTAGCTTGCTTGAGCTAAAGCAGACAGATTCACAAATGCATGTATGAGGGATCAGCAGAAAAATATTAGCTTTGTTGTCTCTCTCTCTCTTTTTTTTTGGTTACCAGTTATGGGGAAAAAGAGCAAACTTTTAGTGTAATGTTTTGTTTTATCGAACTGACGGTTCAATCTTATAGAAAATGGATCAAGAGGGAAACTGGGAAAAGAAGCTTACTTAGAGAATTGGGTGTCAAAGTTCACTTCTTTGTCTGCCAAGGAAGATGCAATATTCAAAGTTACATTTGACTGGGATGAGGCTGTGGGAGTCCCCGGTGCTTTCATTATCAAAAATCATCATCATAGCCAGTTTTACCTCAAGAAGGTTACCTTAGAAGGCGTACCTGGACATGGCGATCTCTCCAATTTGTCTGCAACTCTTGGGTTTATCCTGTACATCGTTATAAATATGATCGTGTCTTCTTTGTGTACAAGGTATTTCATCCTTTCATTAATACATGACTAATGTAACTAGTAACAAAAGAAAATAAAAATGTTTTATAAAAATTTGAGATTGAACAAGACAATATGGTAATTGTATACATCATCAGACGTACCTCCCATGCGATACACCTGAGCCACTGCGTGCATATCGGGACGAGGAACTCATCAATCTTCGAGGAGATGGTTATGCCATGCTGAAGGAGTGGGATCGAGTATATGACTACGCATTATATAACGACTTAGGAAGTCCTGAAAAAGGGCCAGAAAATGCACGTACCGTGCTCGGTGGTTCAAAGGAACATCCATATCCTCGTAGGGGAAGAACAGGCCGTCCAACAAATAAAAAAGGTACAAGCAAACAAACTTTATATATTCACTTCATACGTATTGATAAGTCTTTCCAATTTTTAACGGTTTTCCAGTATGGAGTTTGATCTCTGTAAACAAGGAATTAACTTTCAAAGTTCAATTTTGCAGGACCAAATGCAGAAAGTCGACTGCCACTACTGGATTTGAATATTTATGTACCAAGAGATGAGCGCTTTAGTCATGAGAAGTTCTCAGAATTCCTCACTAATGCTCTTAAATCCCTGGGTCAGGTATTGGTCCCGGAGATTGAAGCTGTATTTGATGAGACTTTCAATGAATTTGATGAGTTCCAAGATGTACATAAGTTATACGAAGAAGGGGTTAAGATTGAAGATAGTCAATCATTCAAAAATACGAAGGAATGCATTCCATGGGAGTCGTTGAAACATCTTAAGTCATTTGGACA
The DNA here is from genome assembly GCA_963692815.1 of Nyctanthes arbor-tristis. Taxonomy (NCBI): domain Eukaryota; kingdom Viridiplantae; phylum Streptophyta; class Magnoliopsida; order Lamiales; family Oleaceae; genus Nyctanthes; species Nyctanthes arbor-tristis. The sequence continues at coordinate 39,295 of CAVNYN010286332.1, read as the reverse complement.
ACCACTTCAATTTCCAATACCTGATATAATCAAGAGTATGATACTGTTCCTATCTAAAAATCATTACTCAATATGGTACAAGTCTAAAAATGATTTTGATGCATGCTTACACCAGTTACAAACTTTTTGTTGAATCATTGCAGATGATAGAACAGCATGGAGAACAGATGAAGAATTTGCCCGAGAAATGCTAGCTGGAGTGAATCCTATTATAATTCGACGCCTCCAGGTAAAAGAAACTTCAGAACTTTATCCTTAACCATGAAATAACCGTTTCCTTTCATTATATATTTACTACTTTTATACCTAACAGGAATTTCCCCCTGCCAGCAAGCTAGATCCCAAAGTATATGGCAATCAGAATAGTTCAATGACAAGGGAGCACATAGAGAAAAACATGAATGGGCTAACTGTAGAAGAAGTATATCATCCTTCCCTATTTTAATCACTCTCTGATTCATATATTTAACAGAGAAGGAAAAGCAGAGTTCTTCAGTTTTACAAATCATTCTACTTAATGGGTTCTACTACTTTTTGTAAGCACAGGCAATTGCAGATAACAAGCTGTTCATATTGGATTATCATGATGCACTGATGCCATACCTTAGACGGATTAACACAACCAGCACAAAGGTGTATGCAACTAGAACTGTGCTTTTGCTCCAAGATGATGGGACGTTGAAGCCACTGGCCATTGAATTGAACAAAGAACACTCGGAAGAAAACGTCCATGATCCTATCTCCCAAGTATATACACCATGTGAGCAAGGAATTGAAAACTCAAAATGGCAGTTGGCTAAAGCTTACGTTGCAGTAAATGATTCGGGTTATCATCAACTCATCAGCCACTGGTACGTTTACTTTCGAAAGAAGAAGAGCTAATCATATCTTAGAAGCATAACGGAGCAGTAACAGATTACTATATGCAGGTTGAACACCCATGCAGTGATGGAGCCGTTTGTGATAGCAACAAACAGACAGTTGAGTGTGCTTCATCCGATATACAAGTTACTGCAACCTCATTTCAAAGATACAATGAACATAAATGCATTGGCTAGACAGACCCTTATTAACGCAGGAGGAATATTTGAGAGAACAGTCTTTCCAGGAAGATATGCCCTGGAAATGTCTTCTGCTATTTATAAGAATTGGAATTTTATGGAGCAGGCACTTCCGGAGGATCTTCTCAAAAGGTCAGTAAGAAAGCTCTGTATAGGAGTCATTCGGAATGATCTTGCTTTATATCTATCAGACAATAGTATAACAGTAATGTCTTCTGAATATCGTCCATATGAAGCATATATCTGCTTACCACAATCTTCCATATTTAAAAAAAAAAAAAAACAGAGGAAAGTTCTAAAATTCAATCTAAGTCTGCATTTTTCTTGAGAATATTCCTAACCTTCAAGCACTTTGCGTATTCAGAGGCGTGGCAGTGAAAGACCTAAGCCGTGAGCGTGGTATAAGACTTCTTATAGAGGATTATCCTTATGCTGTTGATGGGCTTGAGATTTGGTGGACAATTAAAGAGTGGGTCGAAAACTATTGCTCTATTTATTACAAGACAGACGACATGATCCAGGGTGATTCCGAACTTCAATCATGGTGGAAGGAGCTTCGTGAAGAAGGCCATGGAGACTTGAAAGATGAGCCTTGGTGGCCTAAAATGCAGACGAAGGACGAACTCGTTGGGACATGCACCATCATCATTTGGGTAGCTTCCGATCTCTTCATGCAGCCGTGAACTTTGGGCAATATCCTTATGCTGGCTACCTTCCAAATCGCCCAACCGTAAGCCGTAGACACATGCCTGAACCAGACAGTCCTGAGCATGAGGAGCTTGAGTCAAACCCAGATTTGGCCTTCTTGAAAACAATTACTGCCCAGTTCCAAACCCTCCTCGGTGTGTCTCTGATAGAAGTACTCTCCCAGCATGCAACAGAAGAGGTTTACCTTGGCCAAAGGGACCACGATGAGTGGCCTTCAGATAAAGAAAAAGACGCATTTTCGGTTTTTAGCACCAAGCTGGTAAACATTGAAAACAAAATAATGGAGAGGAATAATGATCCACTACTAAGGAATAGAGTCGGGCCTGTAAATCTGTCATATACCTTGTTATATCCATGCACCTCAGATCAGGAGAGGAAAGGAGGACTTACTGGCAAGGGAATTCCTAACAGTATCACGATCTAATGTCGAGGGTTTTTAAATCCCTTAATTCAGCTGCTTTACTGCATGAATAGAAAACTGCAAACAGAATTTTGTATCATCCATTCGGTAAATGTAAGATTTTCGTGCATATTTCAAACTTATTTTCATAGGTAAATAATCAAGATAATAATTTTATTCTCCTCTTTCTTGTCATTATAATGAGATGGATAGAATTTTTTTGTAGAGAAGGAGAGCAAAGCAAGGGAAGAACCAGATTAATTTAGAGAGAAGAGATCAATATGGAAAAGGATAATTCTTTTCATAATCTTCAACAAGTTAGATACAAAATGCAAGATCTCAATATAAAGACTAGCAAATAACTCACTAAGCTAAAATCTAAGAAAACAATAACAATCATATATTGTTGAATAAATTAAACATGCCCACTCCCTGCTATGACCATGTCAATAACAAACCACGTTTAATCCATGCAAACATCCACTTACGATTAACCTATTAATGCAATGAATAGAGCTTATAAGTTTACCACCCCCAACAAAAAAAATAATAAAATAATAATAATAATACTAATACTTAAAAATACGGTGGTGGCCTTTCTACAGATCAAAACCCAGTGGAAAAAGGAAGGAATAAATTGCAGAAACTGATTTATGTACACTGCAAGCTTAAGAAGCAAAATGTTGAATTTGGATTTAATTATTATGCATTAGTTTTCACGTGATAAGCATGTAGGGGTTAAGGACACAAATGAACAACATTGTCACCAGTCGATGTCGATGACAATGTTGCCATTTCAGACAAAAATAAAAGCTCTTAAGCTTCTGTTACAATCCTTTAGGGCAGATTCGCCCTAAAAAGATAGCCAGTAACGGAATGATGTTAGGAGGGTTATAATCCAGAAAGGCAGCCTTAACCAACCAATGTTGCTGTAGGATTCAAATAGGTCTGAAGTAAATTTTTAAAACACAGGAAAAAATGTAATCGGCGGAAGCGAAACACTTACTGGGCTGTGCTCTTCCGATCTCATGCGGAATTGAAGTATTTGGTAATTGGGTTGCATTCTCTACACCAATACGAGAGCTTCTCTATCAGTTTTCTTCCAAGAGTCGCATAAACGGAAGAATTGGTTGAAACTGAATTGGCGTTAAGGCTGTTTGCTTTTAAAATTAAAGGCCAATACAACGCTTTGAGGGACAAGTGGCAGCATATTGCATGTACGCTTGGTTGAATGTGTATGTGAGCACATGTTTATCAATAAACTTTTGTTTGCCTATTTTTCGATTTAAAGAATAGGTAAAATTGTCTTTTGAGAAAAAATGTTTGACAAAAACAAGTCAAGTGTTACAGTGATTAGGTATTCACGTTTTACATAGGAGGGGAGGAAAAGGTCAAAATTGACTGAAATCAATTTCTATATATATTTTTTTAAAGATTGCGAACTCACCGCCTCAAAAGAAGGTTAAGGATGAAAAAATGATAAGTGAAAATTGACTCAAACCACCTTTTTTTTTTGCATAGATTGTGAAGAATATTACTATTTATCTAGACTGAAGACTAGTAGTTGTCATTTTTTTATTGGCTATTGAATAAATGAAAACTCCCATATATTTATGTATATGTACTCATCATCCATGATAGTGATTCCAACTAGACTGGAGATCATTCTCCAGTTTCAATAAATGGCATCACTCGGTTGTGAATCCATAATCTTGAAAAACGGGTAGAGACGAAACTGTGTATGCAAAGTTGGATCTTTTGTGAAATTTACCCTCACTATTATGAACAATAACTAATTAAGGTGTATATATTATAATAAAAAAATAAATTTGAACTGCAGATTAAAAGGAAAATGACTAATCTTTATAGGACGGATGAAAATATAACACCGAGTGACCTATCTTATAAAGATGGAAAGAGTGTGCTAAAAATGTTGAATTTATATAACAAAAAATAGAGTACTGAAACTCACACTTGACTGAACGCATATACTTTATAACAAAAGTTGAGTATAATAATTTTCTAAGTTTGAAGCAGCAATAACCTACTTTTTGAGTACAAAATTAAAATGAAGAACCTATTAGGATCAAAATTTTAAACGAATTAACAATCTTCCACTTAAAAGAGCATTTTTAGAGATGCTCTCTTTAGGACTTGTAGTAGTATTCTAAAAATACTGAACACTCAGTACTACTAACTGATCAAAAACTCACATGCGAGATTCAGAGCTCGAATTAAATAACAATTTGAGACCCTTCAATCCACATGCAGATTCCTAGTTAGCTAGGACTACTCCTGAAATACCAAAATTCTTTCCGAAATCATGCCACAGTAAAACGATTGTAGTTATTAAACAAGAAGAGACTTCACAATAATTTCTCGACGTGTCAAATATTGAGTAACTTCTCTATATAATTTGTTGAACTCTGTTAAAAAACTGGACTCCCAAAAAGAAACAGTAGAAACACCATCAAGAGGCAATAGAAGAGTTTTTCTATAGATCCCATGTGGCGGAGCCCCCGTGTGCTGACATGGCACCAATAGGCTGACCACAATTGACGCTACATGGGCTGTCCACGAGCTCAAACTGCACTTATGGCACCGACATGGAGTACACAGTCACCACATTAGCACATGGGCCCCGTAACGGAGCTCGCATGGGCTCCGTAGAATTTTCAGGCTGTGGCGGGGATGGAATCAGGGGTATTGTGATTTATTAAACAGCATGTCAGCACAGGTCTTTCCCAAACAGCTTCAAGGGAAAGCAAAGCAGTAATCCTGAAATTATCAATTTTATTGGATATAATTCATGAAGTACCATCAGGGGATTAACTAAAATTTTCCAATTCTAAAAAGTAGACTTCCCAATAGATGAGGGAAATAAGTATAGAAGATGGAATAAATAGCTCGTGAAACACAATTTTACATTCCTTGTTGAAGGCCGTAAAAATGAAAATCAATTAGGTTATAATTTAGCTGGGGGATAAAAAATTATAAAAAAATGTGTACATAGGTTATCCTTCCCTTCAAAATTTTGTAAACCATGCCAGAAAACTAAATGAACCGTCTACGTCGCATTTCAAATATGTCTATCTAAGAACTTCTCTATCAGGAAGGAAAATGCAGCAAAAACAGCATAGCCAGCACATGCTGCTTTTGGACATCCTGAAGAAATATCCAAATGGAGAAAAATACATTGAGCAATTACAATTGGCATAAATTCATTAAGCAATATATCCAAAGAGAAAAAATTACAATCGGCATATCTGAATTCTGCAAAGAATTGCACACAACAAATTGGTAACTAAATGCTACACAATATTTTGGATGTCTTGTCACACCACTAAACATTAGTTACAGTGACTAATACATATAAACTACAATTTTTTATTTTCCTTCCACTAATCTTTTAATGCTGATATTATTATAATTCCAAATCCATAGTTACAAGAGATCGGAAGAGCAAGAGTCTTCAGATGATACACTAACTAATACGCGGGTTGGGGGGGTTTCCTGCAAGTTTTCACTTTTCATATTGAAGAGATGGACTATGTGAGGTTACTTTCCACTTTTCAAGAGGCACTAGAGGACCTATGTTAGAAAACGACATAAGTACAAAGATATGACGAGTAGTCCTTGAGATGTACAATCATCAGCATCATGTCAAGTGTTGCTTGGCATCTAAAATTATGAAATCATGTAGAATTCTCATTTTGTTTTAAGGTTCTATAAGCTCTTTCTCTGTTCTAGAATAACATTTTGAGTTATAGGCAGTTGTATAAACTTGAGGACCATTAACTATTAAATTTAGGGTGGATAAACTCATGCACGAAACCACCACACATGCAACCACCCGGCCATGAAAAGCTTGAAAAAAAATCAGTAGCGGAACTTTGAATGGCCGACTGATCAGACAAAATAGAATCATCCGGGGCTCTAATGTAATGAATGTCAGATCTAAGACACCTCCTTTGGACCATAGAGTGGAAATATCTGGTATTATAGTCACCCTCAGCTAACCATCTAGCCTTCTATTTTTGTCTCCAAAAGCCCTCCTCAATAGCTGGAGTACGGTTTAGGTCTGCCTGAACCCTATGCAACTGCTTACGGTGGAACTGTGCAGGGTCAGAGTCAAAAACACTTTCAGCCTGATCAACTAACAACTCCGCCTCTCTGACCCTATGAAATATATCACCAAACAATGCCTGTTCCATCAGCCCAACCCCTGCTTCAGTCTAAAAAGTTTCTCCCACAAAGCAGCTATATCATAAGATGGGTGGGTAATGACCACTTGTGAGAGATAAACGACTGAAAATCATGATGTCTGGTCCAAATGTTCAAAAATCTAAAAGGTCGTAGCCCAGACTGACTAGCCAATAGCAACTAAATAAGCAAGGGAGCATGATCAGAACAGTGCCTATTCAAGTCTCAAATAGTAAACTGAGAAACGGAAGATGTAGCATCTGAATTCAACAATACCCTATCCAAATGCTTACACACCCTATTAGTTGACACTCTATTATTCGACCGAGTGAATGGCTTCAGACAAACCACACTCTAACATCATATCACAGAAATCAGACATATCTTTGTCCCTTGTGCTGAATCATGTCCGCTCACCATCATGAGAACATTAAAGTCTTCCCCTACAAACCAAGGACCATCCATACAAATAGAAATAGCATGCAAAGCATCCCATAAAACTTGCCTCTCAATATAATTACATAAAGCATACACAAGTGTGAGATAAAAAGTCTTGGCTAATCTAGGATCCTGAATTTTAATGTAAAGAAATTGGGGATGATCAACCATACAATCAACAATGATGCCCTCTTTCCAAAAACACCAAATCCTATCTGTCTGATTCTGAACCTCCCAATCAAAAGCAAAGAATCGAGGAATGAATGCAAAATCATGACGCAAAATCATAGGTTCAATCACAATCAGAAAACATACACCATGCATCTGGAGGAGTTTTTTCAAACGCCTTCGAGTAATTATACGAAGAATACCCCTAACATTCTATATCATCGTACTCAATATTAAAAGGGAGGGGGTGCGGAAATCGCTGATCTTGGCCGAGGTGTCATATGAGTAGAGGCCACCTGAACATTGGGCTTCAACTTCTTCTTCTTCTTTCTCGAAGTAACATGCTCAAACTGCATCTGACTGTGCTCCAGACTGGGCAAATCACCCTCAGACCCAAGCCGAACTGGCTGATGTGGGATAGGTAACTCTGTGCTAGCAATAGAGAGAACTGAAGCCTCTATGTTCTCTTGGCAAATAGGCGGTGAGCCAAGAAGCGGAAATGCTGGAATATGAGAGAGTCCACGTGACAAAGCAGATAAGAGAGACTACAACTCAGGATCAGCAGTACTAAGATGACCAAAATCTTGATTGTGACTCTCAATAGAAATCATATGATCAGCTGATAGATCAAAGCTACCAACGTCACTCAAAGGAACATCTGACTCAGATGTAGTGGCAAACGCCACCATCCCTTCCACAAAAAAATCAAAGGAGCAACCCTAAGATACCCTCAAACCAGAACCATGCAAGGAAGAGGAAGTAATAACAGTATTATCGCATACCTAGGTCCCAGTAGAGGAAGGGATCAGAACTATATCAGGCTGAGAAGCAGAAACAGTAGGCAGGTTCTGAATAACTGACGAAACCACTGAAATAGGTAGAGTCACTGTGGTGGGGATAGCTGAAGAGACCGGTACTAAGACAGGCGGAGTGACAGCAATATTAGGAGGTAAGGAACCCATATGAGCAACCACTGACTCAGTCTGAAATTGAAACCTGGAAGAAGAACCAAGAATAAGAACCCACTGACGTGGCTGCTCAGTCATAACACCCTTACTTCTCCTGCTGAAAATAAGGTGGCACTGTAGGTAGGGCCTGTGAAGAACTAGTCATAGGAGTAGAACTAGTCGGTCTAGAAGATGGATGACCACCAGAAGAAGGGGTGGCGGTAAGGGAGGAGGAGCCCCAGCCTTACACTGACCAACATAATGGCCCATACGCCTGCAGACAGAACAAAATAGTGGCAATTTCTCATAAACAATCCCCTGCCAGAAACTAGATTGGGCCTTCTATTAATCTAAATCCTATCATAGAGCCTATGCTCCAGATGTACTTCAACACAAACCCTAGTCTTACTAGGTCTCAACAAATCAGAGGTAGCCTCATCAACATGCAAAGGCTGTCTAACAACTCTTGTTAAAGCATATAAAATATCCTTAGCACGTACATGCACAAGCAGTAAAAGAAAGGAAATCCAGACAGGAATAATAGGAGTTTCCTTCTTATGATGGAAATCCGCCGTCCATTTCAACACATTCATCTCACAACCAGTGATAAACCAACGGGGGTGGGAAAATAAATGTGTATAATCCACTTCATGAATAAGGTGAATCAAAATGTGCATATGGTCAATCAGACCCACAGTACAAATGCCAATAAAACCAAATTGTTCAAGAGCATATCTAACAACCATAGTAGGTTTTCTATGACGAAACTTACCTATTAAAGTGTATTTGAATGGAACAGGCAGTACAGACTTTTCTTCAGGCAAGATGGCAATAGCAGGCTCTCTGTGATGCATGTGAACTTTTCTCGATACAATAGTAGAAGGTGTAGAAGGTGAAAAAGCCGTAAACAATGAGTCGAAAGACTTCTTCTTAGTTCGCTCAATGGTGGACAAAACAGGCCTGTTAACAACAGCTGAAGCATATGTTCGACTAGTCGGAACACCCTGCTGGGTCTTCTAGGGGTATAGAAGAGCAAGGGAAGCGGCAGGAATTCCTGAAATAGGCCAGGCAGGCCGCGCATGTCTGTCACGCTCCGGCACAGCGGGCGGCTCGTGGGTGCCACGCGCCCAATGCGCCATCCAATTAGGATTACGGACTGACACCGGTCAAGCCTTCTGGACCGTTTGAGCAACTTTTCCTTCTGGCCTGACTTCAGATTCTGGCTGGAAAGCAATGTTTCTTTTATTTAAAGATCCATTAAAACCCAAATTTTGATCCATCGATTTGGCTTGCAATTGGCAAGGAGATTTGATTGGGCATTTTTCTCCATCATGTGGAGAAGATATAGCAGCTGTTAATTGGCTCAAATCATGGCCAGAAGAGGAAATCACCGTTTGGGCGGGGTTTAGGAACTATAGAAAAGTTTGATGAAATTATAGGCAATCTGTGAATCCCAAGCTTAATTGATTATCCAAATAGCTAGAGAATAACTGGGAGAGCACGTTTATGCTAGGAATCGATGAAAAGTAGCCAGAATGGAGGAATTTGAGAGGGGGAGTGTGGCGGCCCTAATTGGCTTGCCAGATTTGGGGCTATTTTCGGCCAAGGTATGGCCGGTGGTGGGTGAGCAGTGACTAGAGGGCCGAGTGAGTCAGTTTGGGGTCTGGGGTCGGGTGTTTCATGGCCAAAGTTGGTGGTGGAAGTAGAGTCACTACAGTGGGTAATATCTGGCTGAACCGTATTCCTACTCTTGATGAGGTCAAAGAAGCTGTTTTTAGTATTGATGGTGACAATGTTGACGGGGCTTGACAGATTTACCTCCTTGTTTTATCAGTAGTGTTGGGATATTGTTTATGAGAATGTTTTTCAAGCTATTATTGATTTCTTGACGGATGACACCTCCCTAGAGGTTTTGCAGCTACTTCCATTGTTCTAATCCCCAAAAAGGAGGATGCGTGAAGTTGGCCTGAGTTCAGGCCTATCAGTTTGTGTACTGTGTTCAACAAGATCATTACGAAGCTGTTGAACACAAGGCTTAGTGAACTTCTCCCACGTATCATTTCTCCTAAGCAGAATGGTTTTATCTAGGGATGCCTTATTAGGGATAACGTGCTCTTGGCTCAGAAGATGGTCCATACACTTGATATGCGGGCCAGAGGTGGCAATGTTATTCTCAAACTGGATATCGCTAAGGCCTATGATAGGATGGACTGGGGTTCTTGATCTCAGTTATGGAGCAGTTTGGTTTTCATCGACTTTGGGTTAACACAGGCGGTGTATCTCTGAGTGCAGGTTTTCTGTTTTGGTCAATGATCAGTTGGCTGGCTTCTTCCCATCTTTGAGGGGGCTTCATCAGGGTTATCTGATCTCTTCCGCCTTATTTGTTATTGCCTCTGATTATTTTTCACACTTGCTCAGTCATCATTTTCAGCAGCACAGTATTATGCAGTACAAGCATGGAGGTTCTGATACAATTTCGCATTTTACCTCATCTGATGATATTATTATCTTCATTAATGGCCACAAGAGAACTATTGCGCATCTTATGGGGTGTATTGAGCACTATGAGAGTGTCTTTGGTCAGTTGGTGAATAGGAGTAATAGTGCACTAATTCTGCCGAGGCGGACATCTCCAGCACAGATTCATCGGCTTGAGCAGTGGACTGAGTTTCAGCATGGTTCACTTCCTATCACCTACCTTAAAGTCTCCTTATATAAGGCGCCAAACAGATCTTCTCATTTGACGACTTGATGCAGAAGGTCCGTAGTAGGATTTCTGGATGGGCGAGCAGACTATTATCTCCAAGTGCCAAGATTACTCTCCTTAGTTCTATTTTATATTCTATACATCTTCACCTGTTTCAGATTTTACAGCCTCCGAAGGCAGTGTTGAAGTGGTTAGAGAGTTGTTTTGCTAAATTTTTTGTGGAGCTCATAGGATTAGAGCCACTGTATGCATTGGAGACGGTAGAAGGAGCTGTGTCGGCCTTCTGAGGAAGGAGGACTGGGCTTGAAGAGATTACATGATATTGTTGATGTTTTCTCCTTAAAACTCTGGTGGAGGTTTCGGTCCCAGGAGTCTCTTCGGTATCAGTTTTTACTGAGCAAATATTGTAGGGCACATCATCCTTCGCAGATTCAGCTATCTTATTTAGCTTATCGTGGTTGGAGTAGACTTCTGGATGCACATTCTCAGGCTCAGCTTCAGAGTTTTTGGTAGCTTGGTAAGGGTCAAATATTTTTTTTGGCACGACTGCTAGATGGGGGAATACTTTACTTGCACTGCAGTTTCCCTCTCATACTCATTCTACAACCAGAGTTTTGGAGTTTTTTGATGATATTAGTTCAGATTTGGGCAAGCTCGTGGGGGCAGTGCCTCTACGTACGACTGTGTATTGTTGAGATACCATTAGATACTATGAACTTGGATCATATACTGCTGCAGCCTACTCCTGATGGCAGCTTTATTGCTAGATCTGCTTAGGAGCTAGTTAGTCATTCTTGTACTAGACCGTCAGTATATTGTGATTTTTGGGGTCAGGCCATTCCCATGACGGTGTCTTTCTTCTGCTGACAACTGTGGCAGGGTCTTATTTCAGTAGATCACGTGATTTGGCAGCTAATTCATTCGCAAATGCCTTCATGTTGTCAGTGTTGCTCTGAAGAGGAGACACTGGAGCATGTTTTTATTGGCAGCCCGATGACTGATAGAGTTTGGTAGCATTTCTCATCTATCTTTCAAGTTTCTCGTTCTGTGTCTGACGGTATTCAACATCGTTTTCAGAGATGGCAGTTTTCTGGACACGCAGTCAGACGAGGGTACATTCGCATCATTTTGCCGATTTTTGTGTTCTGGTTCTTGTCGAAGGCGCTGAATGATGTGAAGTACAAAGGCATAGCTGTTGATGCTAGGAGGATTATCTGGCGTGTGCATCAAGATATATCTTTTATTCACTGGAGAGGGGACACTGATCTGGAGGCACTGATCTAGTTTCGAGGTTTGGCATTTCCGTCTCTTCTCCCGCTCTTTCTCATCAGATTTTGGTTTTTTAGTAGAGACCATTTGTGAGATTTCATAAAGTAAACATAGATGAATGTGTTGTTGACGGGCGAGCTAGTAGAGGGGGTATTATCAGAGACTCTAGGGGGCATTGTGTTAGTACTTTTTCTACTGATTACGGAGATTGTATAATTTTGGAGGCTGAGCTCAGCGCTATCCTCGATGGTCTTTTACTCACCAGGTCGCTTGGTATGTTAGATTTATGGGTGGGGTTGATTCTGCAATCACTATCCATTGCATTCTTCATAGAAGTGGTCCTTGGAATCTTCAGCACATTATTCGGCTCATTCAGCAGCAGATGCACTTTGACAGAGATAGACTCTGCCATATTTTCCACGAGGGCAACCGGATTGCGGATATTCTTGCTTCTGACGGCTGGACCAAATAGAGCCACACAAAGTATAGGGTTCATGATCTGCCTTCAGCGGCCCACGGACTTCTGCAGATGGACCGTCAGGGTTTTTCCTCCATTAGAGATATATAGTTAAGCTTAATTATTTAGTTTTTTGAGTCATGTGTATAGTTACTCTATCTATTGTTTTATTTCTTAGTCTTAATTACTGATTCCAGTGTTAGTGAAGTAGTACCTCCTTATTTACCACTTTCATTTATTGTACATTAAGTTATCGGTTAGGTTTTATGTTACCATCTTGAGTTGTACCATTTTTTGAAATATTAATAAAAATAGTAGGGGGATTCCAAACCCCCCATTAGCTAGGTAAGGCGAACGCTTAAAAACAACGCTACAGCCTAGTTGATGCTTTGTTTAAAAAAAAGGTGGATAATTATTGTTACTTTTTCCTTTGTTTTTTTTTTTTTTTTTTTTTTTTTTTTTTTTTTTTTAACCATGATTCACCATTCTAATTAACAAATGTTCATTGCAAATAGGTCCTAGACATGACATATTTTAATTTTTTAAAATTAGTTTTGTTTCGTGAAATTTACTTTTCAATAAGATTATGATTTAGAGGTGTTTAGCGACTTGTATCAAGACAATTCTACGATTTAGAATATACCCAAATGGTGAATGTTGGGGTAACTTTTGATTTTCTATTTTATCTTTAGATTTACAGTAACGATCTTCATGTCATATTCATTTACACTGATTATAAAAATTATTTAACGCGAACTACAATCTTTAATATCAATCACATTTTGACATTTATTTAGATCGGATAAACTTTGTTTATTAACTTTAACCTTTTGTTTTGTGAGATCACTTTCATTAATAACTTTTAGAAATAGTATACCTCAATTGCATTATGCATGTAATTTGTCTTTGACGTAAAATATGCAATGCATGTACGTAGGACTATTCATTACGATAAAATAGAATAAGTTTCACGAGAGGCAAAAATTTCATATAATAGAACTCATCAGATTTTGCATTAGGTCTTCAGCTGCTAATTTAACTTTAAGATGTTAACTAGTGCTGGACTCACGCGTAGCATAGGAGGACCTATTCTAAAATGAATGGGCAAAAATACAATATAACATGCTAAGGCTTGTTTCAAAGAATATATATGATAGAAGTAACGAACAATTCAAATCACCCAAACTGAACTTGTCAAAAAATATTAATGATAGTAATGGAAAAATTTTCAAAAACCTCTAGAAGGTTTTGTAACAAAACTTTCTATATTGTGTGACGTGTATGAATATACGTGGCGTGTATGAATATGTCACGTGGCGTGTATGAATATATGTCATGCTATGTGTATTTTAAATACACGTGGCGTGTATTCATACATACCATGTAAGATGATAGGTCTTGCTATAAAATCTTTTGAAGGTTCTGGAAATGGACTCTACAGTTATATAGCAAGAATTCAATAAAAAATGCAGTTGAAATTAAAATAAGAATGTTTATCACTTAAAGTAAAATAAATAATACATATATTAAATTCAAACATAAGAGTCCTGTAAATAAAACACCCTATATAATATAAGTGAATGTGATCCGAGTAAATTATATTATACGATAAAATAAATGCAAGAATAGCAACACATGGGCCGCAAATAAAACACCCTATATAATATAAACGAATGTGATCCGAGTAAATTATATTATACGGTAAAATAAATGCAAGAATAGCAACACATGGGTAATGACACATTCTCCTTGTTTGACAAACTATTTTTATGAATGGCAGCGGAAAATCACCAAAATCGTCATCATAAACATATAAATTAAAAGCTAAATCAAAAGCAAACTAAATTTATGCATGATTGCCGGACATCATTAAAATCGTCATTATAAATATGTAAATCAACAGCAAACCAAAATAGGAACATAGAAATAAAAAGCCAACATTATTCTACAAAAGTTTTAACATAGAAATGATAAAAAGCCAACATTATTCTACAAAATTCTCTAATAAAGAATAAATCAGGAGCAAGCTAGAGCATGAGCATAAAGATAAATATATGAGATATGTCTAAAAATTTAGAAAAAAAAACAAAAATTGAGGATGCTAATAAAATCAGAATATAATAAAAATAATCTTTTCTTATACAAAAACATCGCAATTTCCTTTATCCTAAATTGACGAACATACATCCATCCTTTGTAAGTACTGTAGTGAAGAAAAATTTAAGTTCTTAAGAAGTTTACTTAGTTAAGCCACGTCGCTACCATCTTCTCGTTTATTAGTTATTTTTGTATGATATTGGTCATAGAAGTAATTAATGTTTCGCGCTAGTCTAACTTCGAATAAATTGATTATAAAAATCTAAAGGCGAAGATCAAATTTCGTTAACTCAACCGATTCGAGAACTGTTGACAGGACCTTATCAACAAGTAAAGTTTTAGTCCGAATTCATTTTGTTTGTGCAAATACTCATCGTCTGCCTTCACTCCAAAACCAAGTCAGCCAACTGCAACCCAATAAAAAAAAAATCAGAAACAGGGACATCGGGCAACCGGAGCTGCCACGACCGCCATTACCGGTCGCCAGCCGTCGCCGCTCCTCTAGCCAAATCGTCCCACAAACAGAACCCAACAGCAAAGCCATAACGCCATTTGACTTACCCTTCGACCAAACCCACAAGCTTCGAACGCCTCTGCCTTTTCGAAACCCACAGCCCTCAGCCAAGCCTCGCCGGAAAAATCATGAACTCACCTCGCCATTTATGAAGCCCCAAAGACCCGAACCTTTCTCTCTCGACTGAGCACCTAAGTCGCGACCCATCTGCCAAACCCGCGACCCATCTGCCAAATCGAACCTCCATGCGTCCCTTTCTCGAACCCGAGCTCCAAATCGCGAAGCAAGACTACCTCTTCACGGACATCGCCGCCAGATTCAAACCCCAATCGCGCCTCTACCCTCTGTATCTGCTTCTCTGTGTTTCACGGTCCAATTTTTGGGAGATATAATAGTATAATAATTTCACTCAGATCCTTGGTCCTTTGTTAGGTTCAAACCTGGTCCTTTCTTTTAGTTTATAGTTAAGTAGGTTCAAATAATTCTAGCATTCTTCAAGTTGGCTCCTAATTCTCTACTGTAATACAAATATGTCCCTAAGTTTTCATATTTGGTTAAGCTGGTAATCAAAATGCTGTTAGAATCCATTCCAGTCCCCAAAACTTCTAATTTTAAATAGTTTAGTTCCTAGATTGTCAAAATTGGTCGTTTTAAAGTTCGAACACCTCATCAATCTTTTAATTGAGTTAAGAATTCATTTCGTTAATAATATTTTACCTCAAACTTTTAAAAGATAACTTTTATTCGAAATTTAAAGTTAATCAAATTTTAAACAAACCTCTCGATTATTAATTTAGAATTTATTTTATATGGCTAGACTAAGCGAGTTGACTCTTTGAAGTTTAGTTGCTATACTCTTTGAAGTTTAGTTGCTGTAAAGCTCAAATTCAACTGTGAAATTAAAGTAGCCTCTACTTCTCAAAGTTAAATTTTTTTTTTAATTTTCAAATAATGAGCACATATTGAAATGTTTGAGCTGCAAGTATAACATTTGTTTTGAGTTGAATGTGATTCAGTTTGTAATGCCAACATGTTATACCCAAGATAGTACGTTAATTTATTTATATATTCACGGGATAGTAAGATATACCATAGTAGTACGATCAAGTTTGATAAGCCCTGAGGAGTACATTATAGAAGATATACTCACGGGCTGAATGAGAATTGGCTAGCCTACGCGGCAGCAAATGTTTTGACTTGTTGTGATTATCTGAATAATATATTGAAAGATTGTTTATATGTGAATATTGCAACTTTTAACCTGTGCGCTGAGATTACTGGGTGTTTCTTCGAAACACTCATTCTTTTCTGAAACCTTTTCAGGTGCAGAAATGGGCGGTGAGACCGGAAGTAGTGACTATTAAATATTATGTTTTATTATGATCCAAAAACACAAATTTTAATTGTTATTTGTTTAAAACTCTGTTAAGGGATTGGTATGTAATTTAATTGTTGTTGACTGAAAATGTAAATTTATGTTTAAATATTTCCGTTAAATTTATTAGTATTAAAGGTTCAGTAAATAGGGTTAAAATTTCCGCCAAAACTCAAAGTAATTTCTTCCGCATAGTTTAAAGTAAAAAGAGAGTTTCAAGTAGCGTTTCAGGTTTGTAAAACTTGGTCGTTACAAGTACAATTCATCCTGGTTTAATGACTACAAATAGAAGAAACAAAGCAACAATTGATGCGAATTATTTCCTAACAACATGCAAAAAAGTGTACAACAATTAAAGTTAAGCATAACATCATAGGTCAATGACACATCAATCTAGTTTGACAAACTAAATTTACGCCCTTTCTTTTTTAAGGATAAAACTAAATTTATGCATGTTAGTAGTAAGTAATGGACAATAACATATCCACCTTTGTTTGACAAACTAAATTTATGCATGTTAATAAAAGAAATAAAGCAACTAATGACACTAACAATTGCTAACAAAAAAATAAAAATAAAAATGTCTACAACCATTTTATTGATTTATTTTATTATGAATCATTAATTATATAACATGTTATTTTTTGAGGAGCTATAGTCAAATTTATTTATAGAAGAAGCACAAAAAAAAAAGGAAAAAAATACCATGGCTGGGAATTATTGGTGACAACCTAAATGAGTTAAAGAAAGAGTCAACATCAAGACCATACAGTAATCTCAATACATGTTGGAAATACATGAGCAACATGAAAAGGAAAATAGGTCCACCTCAATGTAATTCATCTATGAAAATATTCATCCACATTCACGGCCGAGTTTATCGGTTTTGAAATTCTAAAAACTTTCCTTATCAAAAATTCACTTCAACAAAGACCTTGTGAGATCAACTTACAGAAACACTTCAATAGTTCTTTATTCAAGTCCAGAATGATATGACACTATTCATATTATTCATTTGTTACTTTTATGCATGCAGTTATATTGAAAAATACAGAACAGATGGAAAAATACAGAAAAGATAGAAAAAAAAGGCTTACTAAAGAACATGGACAGCCTATTTATTTATGCTCTAGTTTGCTTCTTATGGCATGATTTTTTTATTCTTATTCAAGGTGAGGAGCACTTGTGAAGGAAGAAATGTATCATGCTTATTGATGTGTCACCGTCTCAACCCATCCAATTTGAGATGCGTTACGCTTCAAAGCTACAAAGTAATAGTTTTAGGGGCCATTGTTGAAAAAAGAAGAATAAAGTGACTAAAAAAAATTATGAATCCAAATAGATATAGAGTATTTCAAAGACCAATGTGTTTATAATTTTAATGAATTGATTTATATAAAAGGGTTCCATCCATATACGAAATAGATACCTTGAAGGAATTACCAAATATTCAAAATAGGAAAAGATTAATTTTTCCTTATCGAATCGATTTGAAGATAAAGCCCAATGAATGCCTTGATGAAACATAAGATAAGGCCCAATGAATGCCTTGATGAAACATAGGGATAAAGTTCCGTCAATAGTCCAACTTCTTAAGGTCTATAGGGTTCGAAATATTAATAGAAATCTCCCAGATAAGAAAATATTAGAACAACACACTTTGAGAGAAGATTTAGAATGCAATTTATGGCAAAAATAATAATGAAAGAGATTCAATGAATATCGAAAAAGGAATAGTGGAAGATGAGAATGGAAACCTGTAGAAGAACATGGAAACCTGTAGAAGAACATGGATGAAAGAAGAACAACAGTGGGAAAAAAAAGAATAAATAAATTTATCAAAAATAAAACAAAACAAAATAAATAATTTGCTAGAAATAAAACCTTTACCGCAAAGGACTGACCACAAGCCTTACTGTAGTGCAAATGAGCGGGAAAAATACAAAGGGCACTTAAGTGCCTTTATATATTAATAGATTATACTTACTCATTAAATTCTATATAGTGTGTGTGTGTGTGTGTGTGTGTGTGTGTGAATATATACATAAATACATGGAGCATTGATTATTGAATAACCAATAAGGAAATGCCAACTAGACTGGATACCGACATCCAGTCTAGATAAATAACATTATTCTATTCAATTACTCACTCAATGTGAACTGTGACTAATCTCTCAACTATTTGTTAAATCTCTCAAACCAAAATGAAAACTTATACTAGACATAGCATGCCAATTAAAACAGAAACATTGACATAGATATGTAGGTCAGATTAATAGGTACACAAATTGATCAAGTAAACAATGTTTAACCGAGCATAGGCATGTTAATTTCGAGTTACTAGATTTCACATGTACAATTTTGAAAATAACTAGTGTTAGATGTATGATACTATCAACGGTGCTCTTCCGATCTCGGTCATATAACGTATAACGAGACACACTACGTGAATAAACTGCCATACATATATTACTCTAAATGAGAATTATGTACAATTTTATGTTATGTAATCTATATTGAGTGTTTCATTGAAGACTTTGGATTCCTCTTTCACATTCACCTTGTTGTGTTATAAACGTTTATCATGCTTTTTTATTTTTATTAATATTATTATTATTATTTTTTGAAATTCTTTGGTTTGAAAGGAAAAGACTAGTATCAAATAAAATGATACAAGAGCAAATACCTTGCGTAATAGTTTGGTGGACCCTTGTCACATGGTGCACGACCTTAAAGTGATAATAAAGTCAAGCAATTGTTTCAGTACAAATAATTGCACACAACTCGAAATTCTTGTAAACAACACTTATAAATCATAGCTAGAATGTCGTCCTAATAAATCGGTAGGTACGCTATTAAATAAACTTAAATATTATTGTTTTTACACTTTCTCCAAATTCCTTATGGTATATTAATTAATAAAAATCTCCTCCTCTACAATCTCTTGTAATGTTAAAAAAAAAAATAAAAATAAAAATATTAGTTCAAATTGTGATAGAGTGATTAGATACTCACGTTCTGATAATAAAGTCTTGAGTTCAAATCACACATACACATCCACTAATTTCCATCCCCTCTTCTGAATTCTCCTTGTAAAAAAATAAAATAAAAATAAAATAATAATAAGAAAGAAAACAAAAATAATGACACTTCAAATCAATGAAACATGCTATTTTAACAAATTATTTGCTTTCTTTTTAAGTAATTCAATTTTCTCTCCATTCATTCTCACTATTTTAATTACACTACATAAAGTCAAACAAACCACCAACCTGACTCATGACAATCAATCATATGTGGAGGTCTTATCCCAAACGGTAAACAGAAATATCTTTGCAAAACTTTTATTCACCTTCTCCTTAGTCAACTCCTTAGTCCAGCACATGATAGAAGACCCCAAACATAACTAAAAAGATCAGATGGTTTCTATTCGTTTGTTTCTTATTGTTCATCATACTAAACGTGTTATTATTGAGTTACAACATACAAGCGTGGCCACCGTCAGTATAAGTTATTTCTTCTCATTAAACATTTATGTTGACGCAATCACACCGATCACTCTTAAAACCATAAAAACATCTCCAATGGCAAGAGTGGAAGTGAAGGTAATAGAATAGAGAGATTGTGAGGAGATAATTATTTATATTGAATGAGTTGGTGGAAAAAGGTGTGGGAGAAAAAAGCGAGAAAAGTGAAAAAGATGAGAGAGATTGATAGAAATTCAAAAATAATAATGAAATAGTAGTGCTGAAGGTGAAGATGAATGCGTGGTTTTGGACCTTAATGTTAACATTAGGAAAAAAATGAGGATAGAGTGGCGTAAATGAAAGAATAGTAATTAAAAAAAATAGAAAACATATAAGGTCTACTTTATTTTCTTTTGTGTATATGACTTTTTGAGGAAGACCTCTCCTATTGGAGATACTCTAAGGCCTATAAGGCCAAGGTGTAGGATTCGATATCTAGAGAAAGCGATTCTCTGAAGGAAATTAAAATCTTGAGAGGACCACCAACAAGAACGTAGCCCTCAAACAGGACATAATCGTCATGTTGACGTCGTCACAAAACAAAACGTCAATAATCCACTTCAGGCATACAGGCTCCTGAGCCCTGAGTACCTCCTTTTCTTCCTTTGTTTTTTCCAATAATAATATACACCATTGCCTACACTCTTTCCCTACCGACGCTCTTCCGATCTCACACACACCCCTAATATGATCAAACTAATAATCTCCAGTGATACATGACAAAAACCCTATCAAATCAAAATGGCGTGAGATAAAGGAAGCACCCAAAAAAAAAGGGAAAAAGTGTGAATATCACTTATATTTGTTGATACCTGCGATCTGGTCTAAGAGCTTCATGAGTGATAATGAAAATATATAGAAGAATTCTTGTAAACAAAATATTTATTTATTTATTTATTTATTTATTATTGTCAAAATTGCTCAAGATTCTATTTAAATCATAACTAGAAAGTCGTTGTAATTCAATTGATTATTATTGAATAAACTCAAATATTAGATTGTTTTATAAATTCTCCAAATTCCTCTATATATATATGTGTGTGTGTGTGTGTGTACACTCTTCAAATTAATGAATATTTAATGCACAGATCTCTCATATTCAAAGAACCAATAAAAACTAGAAGTGACAATTCTCACAATATTTTTCTGAATCGACGATACATCAACCTCTTTAATGCTTCCACTTGCATCGATGAAGGAGACATGCTATTTTAACAATGTAGTATTTTCTCTCTATTAATGTTTTTAAATTATTTAACTTTTCGCTCTCTTCATTCTCATTGTTTGCATTTATTTTAGGGATGACCAGCCTAGTAGAATGGCGTAATGTGATGTAGATGTACCTATTAATTAAAAATCAATTATTGATTTAACCATGAGTTATCTAAATTTCAATGACATGAAAAGTGAAGTCCATCTATTCTAATACCACATAAATTACGTCTCTTGGAGATATGCCAAGCCAACGAACTCCTTATTCAGCGCCTAACTCATGACAATTAAATATATGTGTGGTGGAAGTCTTATCCTAAAAAATGATAGAAGTTAGGGGTGTCTCCATAATCACAAAACCACAGGCTCTACCACCATGTGAGTGAAGATGCTTGCATTACGGAGACATTCTTAAGCTCCTCATAAGTTCTAGTCTTATCGAGTATCTATTCTAAACAAAATATCTTCTCATCTATGCAAAACAATCACCGTCTCCTCTTAGTCAAGCTTAAGAGAGAACATCAAAAACATAACTGAAATGATTGTCATTTGTTTCTATATATATATATATATATATTTTTTTTTTTTTTTTTTTAATTACAAGAGAACTTAGAGGGGTGAGATGAGTATGGTTCGAATCCAGGTATACCTACCCTAAAAATAGAAACATTCAACTATTACAACACAATTCAAATCAGTATGTTTTTATTTGTTGGTTCCTTATTGTTCATCGTACTAAACATGTCCTTGCTAAACCACAAACAGAAGCATGTGTTAATCATTTCTTCCCACAAAACGTACACTTCAACCCTACAAACTCTTGAACCCAAATGAGCACCTTCTTTTCTTCCTTTGTTTTTTTCCAATTAATAAATACAACCTACTTTTGCCTACTCATAATAAATCACCATAATAATTTCACATTGTACAATTATGTTGTGTCAACTTCTGAACACCATTACCGGCATACAAATTATGCGTGACACTTCCCATTATTGACACAGACGTAGAGACCCCATTTGTCTAGATGTTAAACATTAAATTTGAGACGTTTTATCTATAACCACATTTATGTTCACGCCAAGTGTTACAACCACATATAAATGTTCACCTTGACAAAGGAGTTTCAGCCCGACCTATGCCCCATAGACGGCTGGACTTGTAAGATCGCTGTCTAGGTCAGGCTTGTTATTCTCCTCCCTGTTTCTTGAAATCTGAGATCCAAAAGAGACTAGTAGGTAAATCTTTCAATGTGAACGGGAAGAACTTTCCATTTCCGCAACTTGTAGAGTAGAGTTTACATTTGATATATCGAAGGTATCGAGTCAAAGTTGACCCTCACCAATTAAGAAAGACCAAATTTCCAACCATATGCTGGAGCTATTGGGAGACTGGGGGACATATAGTAAGTGAATAAAGACAACCCATTACCATCCATACAGTACGCTCACTTTATCCGGCGGTTTTCCTATTAAGTCAGATCGGACTCTTACAAAGAAGAAAACATCCAAATAACATGCCTGTTTTATATTGACAGTCGGGCTCTATACACGGAACCCAATATACCTTCTTAGAAATTACCCCTTATCCGGTGGCCAACCTCTGGGCCATCTCGAAAATTAAAGTAATTCACCGTGTCCTCTTAATCTATCATATATGCCCTCGGCTCCTCCAAGTTATATAGGCCATCTTTTCATTTCTGCTCGTCCCAATAATAATAATAACAACAACATTTTAATCTTAATTTTTGCGAAGAAACAAAGAAGCCTTGTGTGAATGGCATGGGACCGAGGCAGTATATTATATAGAAAAACTCTAGGAGAACATGAAAAATGGACATTATTAGGTGACATTCTTATGTGGTACATTTGTATTGGATGCTGAAAAAGTAGTCATGTAATCATCACTCAATGAATGTGTACCACATGAGAATGTCACCTAATAATATCTCATTTTCATGTTCCCCCATAATTGCTCTATTATATAATCCTTTCAGCTGAATCATCACATAGCATTAATTTATATTAAATTTTAAATTCCAAATTGAATCAAGTCAAAGGCATAGCATCTCTATATATATAAAATCCCACCGGAGCAAGGCCTGGTATCTTGTGCCAATTTCATTTTTCAATTTCATTTATGTACGTTCTAGCACTCTGAATCTGCTCAAATGAGGATTTTTCCACCATGTTCTTCTTCAGAAATGCTGGAGAAATTACTCGGAACAGTATGCGGAAAGATTAAAGATGGGCCTGAGACTACAGAAAGGAAGATTATTGGCACTGTGGTGATAAGGAAAAAGAATTTTATCTGCATGACTGATGTTGGTGCTTCATTTCTTGATAAAGTTTATGA
This sequence comes from Nyctanthes arbor-tristis, assembly GCA_963692815.1. Classification (NCBI taxonomy): domain Eukaryota; kingdom Viridiplantae; phylum Streptophyta; class Magnoliopsida; order Lamiales; family Oleaceae; genus Nyctanthes; species Nyctanthes arbor-tristis. The sequence continues at coordinate 15,855 of CAVNYN010286332.1, read as the reverse complement.
GATTTTCGGAAAAGGAGTCTCGTTGCAGCTTATAAGTGCTACTAATGCTGATCCAGGTTTGAGTCATGTACTCCTTCCCATTTCCTCCCTTCTTTGATCTGTTGTTTCCTTTCCTGCGTTGATGATTATGGTTTACTTTGATTTAACCCTCTAATGCTCAGAGTCAGTTTGGCCTCAGAATCTTAAATATATTTGAACTGGGTAATTATCTAGGAGTGCCCAAGAGCTTATAGGATATTTTGGTCATACTGAAAAGAGATCCACTCTTAGTATAGTCCTAATAGAACTGAACTTACAGAGTTTTTGAATTGCATTTGGCTTCTAAATGGATGAACTGAGAATGTAAAAGAATGCCCAATATCAGAACTAAAAATCTTTTAGCCTGCTTGAGCTTAAACAGACAGATTCACAAAAGCATATATGAAGGAGCAGCGGAAAAGTATTAGCTTTTTTTGTTGCCAGTTATGGGCGTTAAAGAGAAAACTTCTGATGTAATGTTTTGTTTTATCTGACTGACGGTTCAATCTTATAGAAAATGGATCGAGAGGGAAACTGGGAAAAGAAGCTTACTTAGAGAATTGGGTGTCAAAGTTCACTTCGTTGTCTGCTAAGGAAGATGCGAAATTCAAAGTTACATTTGACTGGGATGAGTCTATGGGAGTCCCTGGTCCTTTCATTATCAGAAATCATCACCCTAGCCAGTTTTACCTCAAGAAGGTTACTTTAGAAGGCGTACCTGGACAGGGCGAGCTCCAATTTGTCTGCAATTCTTGGGTTTATCCTGCACATCGTTATAAATATGATCGCGTCTTCTTTGTGTACAAGGTATGTCTACCTTTCATTAATACATGACTAATGTAATTAGTAACAAAAGAAACTAAAGAAAATAAAAATGTTTTATAAGAACTTTGAGATTGAACAAGACAATATAGTAACTGTATACATCATCAGACGTACCTTCCATGCGATACACCTGAGCCACTGCGTGAGATCGGAAGAGCGTCTAGTTAATCTTCGAGGAGATGGTTCTGCCATGCTGAAGGAGTGGGATCGAGTATATGACTATGCATTATATAACGACTTGGGAAGTCCTGAAAAAAGGCCAGAATATGCACGTACCGTGCTCGGTGGTTCAAAGGAATATCCATATCCTCGTAGGGGAAGAACAGGCCGTCAACCAAACAAATACACGACGCTCTTCCGATCTAAACAAACTTTATATATTCACTTTATAGGTAATGATAAGTCTTTCCGATTTTTAACAGTTCTGCAGTATGGAGTTTGATTTCTGTAAATGAGGAATTAACTTTCAAAGTTCAATTTTGCAGATCCAAATACAGAAAGTCGATTGCCCCTACTGGATTTGAATATTTATGTACCAAGAGATGAGCGCTTCAGTCATGAGAAGTTCTCAGAATTCCTCACTAATGCTCTTAAAGCCGTGGTTCAAGTATTGGTCCCAGAGATTAATGATGTATGTGATGAGACTCCCAATGAATTCGACAAGTTCCAAGATGTACATAAGTTATACAAAGAAGACAGTCGATCATTACAAGATACGAAGGAATGCATCCCATGGGAGTTGTTGAAACATCTCAAGTCATTTGGACAACCACTTAAATTTCCAATACCTGATATAATCAAGAGTGCGGCACTGTTCCTATCTGAAAATCATTATTCAATATGTTACAAGTCTTAAAATGATTTTGATGCATGCTTACACCAGTTACGAGCTTTTTGTTGAATCATTGCAGATGATAGAATTGCATGGAGAACAGATGAAGAATTTGCCCGAGAAATGCTAGCTGGAATTAACCCCATTATAATTCGACGCCTCCAGGTAAAAGGAACTTCAGAGCTTTATCCTTAACCATGAAATAAACGTTTTCTTTCATTATATATTTACTACTTTTCTACCTGACAGGAATTTCCCCCAGCCACCAAGTTAGATCCCAAAGTATATGGCAATCAGAATAGTTCAATTACAAGGGAGCACATAGAGAAAAACATGAACGGGCTAACTGTAGAACAAGTATATCGTCCTTCCCTATTTTAATCTCTCTCTGATTCATATATTGAACAGCGAAGGAAAAGCACAGTGCTTCAGTTTTACAAATCATTCTACTTCTTAATGGGTTCTACTACTTTTTGAAAGCACAGGCAATTGCAGATAACAAGCTGTTCATATTGGATTATCATGATGCGCTGATGCCATACCTTAGACGGATTAACACAACCAGCACAAAGGCGTATGCAACTAGAACTGTGCTTTTGCTCCAAGATGATGGGACATTGAAGCCACTGGCCATCGAATTGAGCAGAGAACACTCAGAAGAAAATGTGCATGATCCTATCTCCCACGTATGTATTCCGTGCGAGCAAGGAATTGAACACTCAAAATGGCAGCTGGCTAAAGCTTACGCTGCAGTAAATGATTCAGGTTATCATCAACTCATCAGCCACTGGTAAGTTTACTTTTGAAAGAAGACAAACTAATTGTATCTTAGAAGCATAACTGAGCTGTAACAGAGTACTATATGCAGGTTGAACACCCATGCAGTGATGGAGCCGTTTGTGATAGCAACAAACAGACAGTTGAGTAGGCTTCATCCGATATACAAGTTACTGCAACCCCATTTCAAAGATACAATGAACATAAATGCATTGGCTAGGCAGACCCTCGTTAACGCAGGCGGGATATTTGAGAGAACAGTCTTTCCAGGAAGATATGCCCTGGAAATGTCTTCTGCTATTTATAAGAATTGGAACCTTATGGAGCAGGCACTTCCGGAGGATCTTCCGATCTGGTCAGTAAGAAAGCTCTGTATAGGAGTCATCCAAAATGATTTTGCATTATATCTATCAGACAATAGTATAACAGTAAGTAACACAGACGTACTTAACAAGAGTAGAAAATAATGTCTTTTGAATTTAAACTGTCACAAAAAGAAAGTTCAAATTCATCGTCCATATGAAGCATATATCTGCTTACCACAATCTTTCATACCACAAAAAAAATAAAAAAATAAAAAGGGAAAAAAGGGGGAAGGAAGGTGTAAAATTCAATCTAAGTCTGCATTTTGCTGACGAAAGTGAAACTAATGAAAAAGAAGTCATTTTTCTTGATGATATTCCTAACCTTCAAGCACTTTGCATATTCAGAGGCATGGCAGTGAAAGACCCAAGCCATGGGCGTGGTATAAGACTTCTTATAGAGGATTATCCTTATGCTGTTGATGGGCTTGAGATTTGGTGGACAATTAAAGAGTGGGTCGAAAACTATTGCTCTATTTATTACAAGACAGACGACATGATCCGAGGTGATTCCGAACTTCAATCATGGTGGAAGGAGCTTCGTGAAGAAGGCCATGGAGACTTGAAAGATAAGCCTTGGTGGCCTAAAATGCAGACAAAGGACGAACTCGTTGAGACTTGCACCATCATCATTTGGGTAGCTTCTGCTCTTCATGCAGCCGTGAACTTTGGGCAATATCCTTAGGCTGGCTACCTTCCAAATCGCCCAACCGTAAGCCGTAGACACATGCCTGAACCAAACAGTCCTGAGCATGAGGAGCTTGAGTCAAACCCAGACTTGGCCTTCTTGAAAACAATTACTGCCCAGTTCCAAACACTCCTCGGTGTGTCTCTGATAGAAGTACTCTCCCAGCATGCAACAGAAGAGGTCTACCTTGGCCAAAGGGACCACGATGAGTGGCCTTCAGATAAAGAAAAAAAACGCATTTTCGGTTTTTAGCACCAATCTGGTAAACATTGAAAACAAAATAATGGAGAGGAATAATGATCCACTATTAAGGAATCGAGTCGGGCCTGTAAATCTGCCATATACCTTGTTATATCCATGCACTTCAGATCAGGAGAGGAAAGGAGGACTTACTGGCAAGGGAATTCCTAACAGTATCACGATCTGATGTCAAGAGGATTTTCAAATCCCTTAATTTAGATGTTTTACTGCATGAATAGAAAACTGCAAACAGAATTTTGTATCATCCATTCGGTGAATGTAAGATTTTCGTGCATATTTCAAACTTATTTTCATAGGTAAATAATCAATCTAATAATTTTGTTATCCTCTTTCTTGTCATTACAATGAGATGGATAGAATTTTTTTGTAGAGAAGAAGGAGAGCAAAGCAAGGGAAGAACCAGATTAATTTAGAGAGAAGAGATCAATATGGAAAAGGATAATTCTTTTCATAATCTTCAACATGTTAAATACAAAATGCAAGACCTCAATATAAAGACTAGCAAATAACCCACTAAGCTCAAATATAAGGAAACAATAACAATCATATATTGTTGAATAAATTAAACATGTCTAATACCTTCTACGACCATGTCAATAACAAACCATGTTTAATCCATGCAAACATCCACCTAAGATAAGCCTATTAATGCAATGAATACAACTTATAAGTTAAACCCCCCCAACCCAAAAAAAAGAAAAATAATAATAATAAAAAATACAGGGGTGCCCTGCCCACAGATCAAAACCCAGTGGATAAAGGAAGGAATAAATTGCAGAAACTGATTTATGTACACTGCAAGCTTAAGAAGCAAAATGTTGAATTTAGATTTAATTTTTATGCATTAGTTTTCACCTGATAAGCATGTAGGGGTTAAGGACACAAATGAACAACATTGTCGACAGTCCATGTCGATCACAATGTTGTCATTTCAGACAAAAATAAAAACTTTTAAGCTTATGTTACAATCCCTTAGGGCATATTTGCCCTCAAAAGGTAGCTATTAACGGAAGGATGTTAGAAGGATTATAAATCCAAAATGGCAGCCTTAATCAACCAACGTTGCCGTAGAATTCAAATAGGTCTGAAGTAAATTTTTAAAACACAGGCAAAATTGTAATCGGCGGAAGTGAAACACTTACTAGGTTGTCGAAGAGAGCACATGCGGAATTGAAGTATTTGGTAATTGGGGTTGCATTCGTTACACCAATAGGAGAGCTTCAATATTGGTTTTCTCCCAAGAGTTGCATAAACGGAAGAATTGGTTGAAAACTGAATTGGAGTTCAGGGTGTTTGCTTTTAAATTTAAAGGCCAACAACTCTTGTAGGGACAAGTGGCAGCATATTGCATTTACACTTGTTTGAATGTGTATGTGAACACATATGTTTATCTATAAACTTTTGTTTGCCTATTTTCTTTTTCTTTTTCCTTTTTTTTTTGGGAACAAATTGTTTGCCAATTTTTTGATTTAAAGAAAAGGTAAAATTGTTTTTTGAGAAAAAATTGATAAGTCAAGTGATTCGAACAAGTGTTATAATAATTAGGTATTCATGTTTTGAGTAAAAAGTCCAGTTCGAATCATATCTACTCCTCTCCTATTATCCATCTCCTCCCCTATCTCTCTTTGTTTCCCCCCACCAAAAAAAAGGTTCAAAATTGGGAAATTTCTAAAGGACCAGGGCCGGGTTCCTTACGGAGCCTGATTTCCAATGAAATACTGTCATGTGGTGTGTGTCAGGTAATGTGTCAGCATATGATTAGAGACCAGGCTCCGTAAGGAACCCCGCCTTGTTTCTATAGCCGGACTCGTCAAAATTGACTCAAACCAGTTTTTTGTGCATATTTTTTGAACGTTGCAAACTCACCGCCTCAAATGAAGGTTAAGGGCGGAAAAATGGTAAGTAAAAATTGTTTGAAACCACTTTTTCCGCATAGATTGTAAAGAATAATACTATTTATGTAGACTGGATACCATCAGTTGTAATTTTTTTTATTGATCATTGAATAAATGAAGACCCTCATATATTTATGTATCTACTCATAATCCATTATAGTGATTCCAACTATACTGAAAATTAGTCTCTAATTTAGATAAATAGTATCACTTGATTTTAAACCCACAATCTTGAAAGACAGGTAGGGGCGAAATTGTTTCTACAAAGTTGGACCTTTTATGAAATTTACCCTTATTATTATTATTGGACAAAGAAAATGACTCTCACTCATTTCGATCACGATTTAAAACTGTTGCAAGAAAATCTGGAGGATGATCAAATGACCCAATACGTGATGGATTTGAGACATACATGAGAAGCCCATTTTCACATCTCATGAATTGCACCAAGTATGCTTCTTCAGAGGCGCGGAAGCTGGGTCTATTTACTGCATTCATGGCACTACTAGAGTTTGACTCAGTAATAGAAACATTAAAGCCATGGTTTAACATAAATTAAACTCCTTGCAATAATGCACGGCATTCACCAGCATGCGGGTCTACACATCCTCTAATAGATTTTGCTAAACAAGCGATCATCTTCCCGTACTCATCTCTATAGATCACACCAATACCAAAATTAATTTGTTCATCTTTAACAGCAACATCGACACTAATTATTATTATTATTATTATTATTATTATTATTATTATTATTATTATTATTATTATTATGAACATTAGTGAATTAAGGGATATAAAATAATAATAAAAAACTTTAATTTCAACTAACAGTTTAAAAAGAAAATGACTAATCTTTGTAGGACGGAAGCAAATATAATACAAAGTGACCTATCTTAAAAAGATGGAAAGAGTGTATATGCTAAAAATGTTGGATTTACATAACAGAAAATAGAGAACTGAAACTCACACTTGACTGAACGTATATACTTTATAACAAAAGTTGAGTATAATAATTTTCTAAATTTGACACAGCGAGAACCTTCTTTTTGACACACTTGACTGAACGTATATACTTTATAACAAAAGTTGAGATAGTAATTTTCTAAGTTTGACAGAGTGACAACCTTCTTTTTGAATCCAAAATTAAAATGAAAAACCTGTTAAGATTAAACAAATTAACAATCTTCCATTTAAAAGAGCATTTTCAGTGATGCTTTGTTTAGGACCCAAAGTAATACGTTAAGAATACTCAATACTCAGTACTCCTGACTAATAAAAAACTCACATACAAAATTCATAGTCCAAATTAAATAACAAACGACGCCCCTCAATTCACATGCGGATTCCTAATTGACTGAAAGCACTCTTAAAGTACCAAATTTTTTTTTCCAAAGTTATGCCACAGTAAAACGATCGTAGTTATTAATAAGAGAATAGACTTCATAGTAATTTCTCTACGTGTCAAATATTGAGTAACTTCTCTTTATAATTTGTTGAACTCTAGTAAAAAACTGGACTCCCAAATAGAAACAGTAGAAACATTATCAGGAGGCAGTGGAGTTTTTCTACAGAGCCCCCGTTTGCTAACGTGGCACCAACATTCATCGGCGCTACACGGGTAGTCCACGAGCTCAGACTGCACAGGTGGCACCGACATGGAGTACACATTCACCACATTATGCGAACGGAACTCGCATGAGTTCCGTAGAATTTTCAGGCTGTGGTGGGGATGAAATCAGGGGGCTCGTGCTTTATTAAACAGCATATCAGCACAGGTCTTTCCCAAACAGCTTCCAGGAAAAGCACAGCAGTAATCCTGAAACTACAAATTTTATTGGATATGATTCATGAAGTGCCATCATGGGATTAACTGAAAATTTCCAATTCTGAAAAATAGATTTCCCAATAGACGAGAAAAATAAGTATACAAGATGGAATAAATAGCTCGTGAAACACAATTTTACATCCCTCGTTGAAGGCCACGCTCTTCCGATCTTAAAACTGAAAATCAATTAGGTTATAATTTAGCTGGGGGATAAAAAAACTATATAAAGAAAAAATAAAATGTGTAAATGGGTTGTCCTTCCCTTTCAAATTTTGTAAACCATGCCGGAAAACTGAATGAGCCGCCCATGTGGCATCTTCAATTATGTCTATCTAAGAACTTCTCTATCAGGACCGAAAATGCAGCAAAACCAGCACAGCCAGCACATGCTGCTTTTGGACCTCCTGAAGAAATATCCAAATGGAGAAAAATAAATTGAGCAATTACAATATGCATAAATTCATTAAGCAATATATCCAAACAGAAAAAATTACAATCAGCATATCTGAATTCTGCAAAGAATTGCACGCAACAATTTGGTAACGAAATGCTACACAATATTTTGTGTCTTTGTCACACCACTAAACATTAGCTGCAGTGACAGATACATATAAAACTAGAATTTCTTATTTTCCTTCCGCTAATCTTTTACTGCTGCTATTGTTATAATTCCAAATCCATAGTTACAAGTCACAAGAAAGAGCTTCAGATGATACACGAACTAATATGCTGGAGGGAAATTTTCCAGCAAGTTTTCACTTTTCATATTGAAGAGATGGACTATGTTTGTTACTTTTCAAGGGACATTACAGAACCCATATTAGAAAGCAACACTAGCACAAAGATAGTGCTCTTCCGATCTTGACGAGTTGCGCTTGATATGTACAATTATCAGCATCATGAGTGTTGCTTGGCATCTAAAATTATAAAATAAATTCAGTTCATATTCAAGAACTGCAGAAGACGTGTGGTTAAAAGTTCATAAAATTTTCATTTTGACTTAAGGTTCTATAAGCTCTTTCTCTGTTCTAGAATAACTTTTTGAGTTATAGGCAGTGGTATAAACTTGAGGACCATTAACCATTAAATTTAGGGTGGATAAGTATTGTTATTCCCTTTTTTTAAAAAAAAAAAAAAAAATTCATGATTCACCATTCTAATTAACAAATGTTCCACAGGACACATTGCAACTAGGTCCTAGAAATGACATATTAGTTTTGGTCTATCCCTCATTCAATGATTACTTCATTCATAAGAATGATAACCACCTTTTGGATCTAGGCAATTCATACCACAACCACGTCCACTCATCCTATCCTTAAATTATCCTAAATAAATTAGTATCACCTCTTGGTGGTGTATAATTACATTATTATCTCCTTCAAATATTATATTATATAAATCTATCTTAACATCCACGTAATCTGCTAGATTGGTCCTATGAAATTTTAATCTTGTACTGGCCCAACACTCCTTACCATATGCCATGATAAACAACCTGAGGATTTTCCAATCACAGATGATTCTTGAAGCATTTCCAAATTCTCTTTCATCCAACAAGCTCTAATCCTATGCATAATATCCTCTTCCGTTCATATAAATACCAGAATCTAGAAGCAGGTAACAAGACAATCCACTATGGCAATTCAATATTTTCCTTCTCTGCGGTTACTGAAATGCCATCACATGTATTAAAATATAAAAAGTACATTGCATCAAGTGACTGAAATTTTTTTTAAAGTTCTAATAAATACTTTAACATTTTAACAAATTGTGCTTAATATTCTATTATCAGAGGTCTAGGGAACTAGCTCTGCAGGTTCTTCCCTACTGTAATAGTCTTGGAAGCAGGTTCTTTGAGAGCTTCTTCAGTTGCAGCCTCTTTTGCCATATTTGAACGTAATGGCTCTTTAGAGATTCTTTGCTCTTTCTTTGCTCTTCCGATCTCATTCATTGACAAGAAATATATTCTGATAAAGCTATTGCTAACATTTTGGAAGACAATTAAGACAATTATAGCAGAAAAGATAAAATTTAGGGTCCTTAAAACAAAATTGTATGAAGACAAAATGAACTTTGAAGACTATGCATATGCACATATGAAATAAGTTTTAAAAAAAATGGCATATGAACATATTTTGGTGTTCCAAAAATACTGTTATCTATTTCTAAGCATGGAGTATATTTTCAACAAAACCTTTATTTCTAATCTATTATGTCAAGTTTACTTGCAAATGCCAAATAAAGGAAAGGAAGTTTTTCTTGTGTGATTGTACTTATTGAGTAATGAATGTCCCAGACTACATGTTCAGACATCCACAGCCAAAGTCAATAAATATCTGAGATCTATAGCTGGCTTAGCTTGGATGCTCTTCCCAAGAGATCAAACCATTAGTACATAAACCAACTTACTGAAATATTTAGTATTCTTATTTATTTATTTAAATAATTATAATTACCTTCATCAGTTACATACTCAGATTGTATATTAGGGTTTCCTTGTTTATCTGGAAAGCTCTAGCCTTGCAACCATTGTATAGTGAATAGAATCACCCAAACATACATGCTACTACAATCAAGCATCAACTGTAATTGTTATATAATCTTTTTTCTCACTAAAACAAGCCAACGATGTTTTTAAATTTTTGGACATCTGTCCACTGCATATAAGTTACAACCTAAATACGCTAGACAGTGAAAACAACCAGTTGTTTTTGGTCATTTAGCTCTGGAGAAACTAAATAATTTGCTCTGGTATGGAAAGTAAGAAAAATTGCATCATAAATTTAAAATATCAGGCACAAACTCACATAAATAGTCTTAACAACCCCCCTCAACCCCCCCTCCCAAAAAAAAAAAAAGAAGATTCAACAAAACAATAGTTGAAACTACTGAGGACCTAAGTCGCTGATAATTAATAAGCTATTTGTCAAAAGAGAGCCTGTACCTAAACATTTACTAATTCTCTGGTATGGAAAGTACGGAAAATTGAATTATAAATTTTAAAATGAGGCACAAACTCAGATAAATAGTCTTAAGAACTTCCTCAGATAAATAGCCTTAAGAACTTCCCAGGAAAACAAATTTGACAAATTTGCTCTGGTATGGAAAGTAAGAAAATTTGCACTGTAAACTTCAAAATATCAGACACAAACTCACAAAAATAGTCTTAAGAATTTCCCATAAAACAAATTTGATTCGAGAAGACAATAGTTGAAACTTCTGAGGACCTGAGTTGCTGATAATTGTTATACTATTTGTCAAAAGGAAGCCTTTTCCTAATCATCTACTGTTACAACTACTAGAACCGCTGAAATCTAGACTGACCCCCACTAAAAATGTCTAATTGTCAATGAAACAACAGCATTTTGTCTCCAATATAAAGAAAGCTCAAAACTGATAGAATCAAACTTTAGTACACAAAGGTGCATTCACAAGTTTATATGGAGAATGATGAAATGGATAAAACTCTATGCAGGATATATTCATTTAAATCTCACAAAGAAAGCCTCTTGGAGTTCTAACAAACAGTTGCCAACGAGTGGGTGATCATATAGAAAATATTTCTAAGAGAAAAGAATAATACTTGGAGTGTCATTCGAAGTACAATCAAATGCCAAAACACATATCTAGATTTCATAGGCCACATAAGGGATCTCTAAATGAAAAGGAGGAGGAAAAAAACTAGTCTGTGAATTATTTGGTTGAGAGAGAGGGGGAGGGGGAGAGAGAGGGAGAGAGAGGGGGGAGAGAGAGGGAGAGAGGGGGAGAGAGAGGGAGAGAGAGAGAGAGAGAGAGAATAAATTATATATGGTTTATGATCTCCATCTTGAACATGTTCAAATTCAAGTTTTACAAATAGAGTAAGACAAGGTCGAATACATTTCTTTCCTTCACTCAGTTTTGATTCAGAATCAAATATGGTCCTATTGAATATAATCCTCGATAAATGCAGCAAGGTGAAATAAGCATGTACAAACAAGACTAGAATATTGACTTGCTGAAAGAAATCATGTATTACAGCACATATCCAATGCTAAAAAGGTGGATGGAAAAAGAAACTCAAGTGATCATAGATCAAGAATACCTCTAGCAGAAATTGTGCCTCCTGTTACACATCCCGCAACAACTGTGTTTGTAGTATCATGCTTGGCCCGAGCCTTCAAATAAATCACCAATCATTATCCTCTCCAGAGATTTTAATGAAAAAACCGTTTTTATTCTTTATATCATGTTTCTTTAATATAAACATAACTTAATGTGCCTCTCTTCCTATATAAACAGATGTTCAGACCTTCTCAACGACACATTCTGCAGCAGAGAAAATTAAACCCATCACAGCAAAGGCCTTACAGGAACTCCAGCTCCTCCGACCCATCTGCTTTGCAGTGTATATAAACTGTTGCCTTCCAGTCATTTCATCTTGCATTATTGGATTATCCAGTGCCCCAAGAAAGAGGCCCATAAACAAGCCCAGTCCACCTCCTACAGAATAGTATTCCATTCAAAGACATGGGAAAATTCAGGAAAAACCAGTTTTAAAGGAAGATAAAGCTTTCAGGAAAATACCCATGACACCACTAACACCACTACGAACAGCACAATTGTTCCAAATGTCCTGCCCTCGTATTTCCTCAATTGTTGGCAGGTGAATGGGCTCCATCGGTGGCTTTGGTGCATCTTGTGAACTTGAAGATGGAATCTGAGATTCATTATCAGCGTTGGTACTCATGCTGGTGATCTGTTTGTAGCTTTTTGCCTATTTTAGAAGCTGAAAGGAACAATTTTCTTAATTGATAACCACTGAGAGTTCAGAATCCAATATACTGCATTAGAAGCTCCACGTTGCAATGGCTACCATATTTCACAGGTTGTCCGCTTAATTGTCAGCATATGCTTTCTGAGACATGTAAAGACCCGTGGGAGCAGTTGTCAAACTGGAGTTTGGTGGTGGTTACTGGTTACTTTACTAATAAAACTTGGCGGTGGACGGTTCTAAAGGAAAGCATAAAACCATAAACAACCAGATTGATAGAAAATCCTGGCGCATAAGGACAATTCCATAAAGAAAGAAACAAGGAAATAAAATTCCTAGTAGCTAGAAGAAGAGAATTGCAATGCAACTGGACAAATTTTATAATTCCTCCCCTGGAATCATCAAGTACATAAATTAATCTGCAGTGCTGGTTCCGTGGTTTCTGGGGCCTGAGGCAAGGTATGGAAAAGGGGACCCCATAGGGTAGTATTGAGTAGAAATTGTTTAGCTTGTATAGCTCATGAATGGATTTCTTGAAATTTAAAATGTGCAGCATTATACATGCATCTGTGCAAGTGATATTCATTAAGCTTCTGTGGTTCATGAATAGAAATCTTGAAAATTAAAATTTGCAACATTATAACATACACCTGTGCCAGTGATATTCTTATGCTGGAGTGCGTCTTATCATAAGTATTATAAAATTCATGTTATTATAACGTCTCCTGAATTCACTTTACAAATTGGAAATATATTCAATTCAATGAGCAAAAACATCAAATGACAGCAAACTGCACCCACAGTCTATATTCAAATCAATGTCAAGAGTTTGTATTCCATTCAATGTTGAATTTAATTTAAAAATTTTAAGTGATTTACATATTCCTCCATAGTCTGCATTTGAAATCAATGTCTGCATTACACAGAACTCACCCATAAGAAATTACAGCAAATACTATCTATACCAGACTACCACTAAAAGACGAGCCAATAATCAAAACAAAACACCAATTGAAGTTAACAGAAGCTGACAAAATTTACCGGGAACAGGGATTAGTTTTTCTAGCATATATGTTAGGATAAAGATCAAAACCATATTATTTTAGAATTTAAGAAAGTACCTCATCAGCAATTATGAAAAAATAACTTACCTGTTTCTGGTTTTCAAGTTGTGAAGTCAGAAGCTCATTGTATTCATTCACTATCTGCGTGTTAAAAAATTTGTAGTTATAGTTAGTCAAAAGTAAAAAAATCAGTAGTACAACAACATGAGATAAGAGAAATCAAAAGTAGTATAGTACAGCTTCAACTTCAGTGCGCAAAATGTCGTCATTATTTCCAGCACAATCGCCACAAACCCCATCAGTATGGATACCATGGTGGTTCAATTCAATTAACTTGCCGTTAATATTGGACTGAATCAAACGATGGACATAGTTATCTCCAACATAGTCCCACACCTGTTGGGTTTCCAATTCAATTGAGTAGCAATGTTGTGTTTCTTTCCAATGTGCTATGGCGTGTCCGTCCTTGTACCTACGCCAAATAAATTAAATAAAATTCTTATATAACGCTTTGCTAAACAAGGATCTCTTGTGTTTTACCAGGGCCAATACAAAGATCATCTCCAAAGAAAAATCATTACCTCCCACAACCTACAAATCCACATATGATACACATCCAAAGGTTGTCAGAAGTTTGGCACAAAAAGCAGTTTGACTTCTCGGGCTGCTCTTGGCAATATCGGCATACCTATGTAAAAAGTTGCAAACAAGCAAACTTTCAACTACTTTTTCTGCAATTATAAGGAGACAAGATGTAATTAAGGACGATCTCATTTTAATTCTTTCAAAATCAATTCTCACCAAACTCATTTTCAACCACACATTCATTCATTAAAACAATATTGCATGTAATTTGATAACTTCTTTATATTTTTTAACCACGCATTCTCCCGAAATATCACTTTTCCTCAAAACCAATTCTCCAAAATCAAATTCAAACACCCTCTAATATTCCACAACTAATAAAGAAACTGAAGGCAGCGGACTAGTGGAGGAGACTGATAAAATATGACAATAACACATCACTTAGCTTCTGAAAGCATAAATCATCCATAAAGAGACAATAGTGAATAGAATTATTAGTGGATAGAATTATTTCAGCAAAAAGAGTGACATCCATATTGAGTACAGACCCAATAACTCACAACCCAATAACTCACAACCTACCCTAAGAGTACCGACAATAAATTTCAGAGGGGAAAAAAAGGGAAAGAAAGGAACATGCAGGGAGCACTATGCGCACAAAAGTAGTAAACCTAACTAAATATTTACACCTTCACTTTTCCGGATCATTAACACATCAGTAAACATAGCCACCGCACAATAAAGGGAAGTCCAATAGATTCTCTCCTATTGTAAGTGGACTATTTTTCTTTTAGGCAAATGTTTGGGAAAAAATCATGCACAATTTTCTCAACAAGTAAATATAGAAAGCATACCTATTGTTCAATTGGGAATAGATAAATACATGATTGAGACATGATCGTTTTGAAGCAAGATCAGAGATCTATGTGTCATGCACATCGGAAAAGAGGATGAAATGTATAACAAGCCATGTTATGCTAATTATTATATATCATCAATCATGCGGTAATTCATCTTTTGAGTAAGCCAAATGTTATCACAACAGCAGTTGAGTTTAAGTAAAGCCAAGTACTTCTCGGGTGCTACAAAACCAAATTTTCTCTCTTTTAAATAGCACAAAATGGTACTTACAGGGCAAGAGGAATCTGTCCATTTAGAAATACAGGAGCAATGGAAAGAGTGATTGCATATAGTAATGAGAATTCCACTGGTGTCCTGGTCTAACCTCTCTGCAAGTGGAAGAAATATGAGCTATAAAGAAGATCTCTATCACAATAAACTCTAGACCTCCATGCATATTGGAAATAAGAATCAATTTTGCAAGGAAAAAGATTCATGAAACCAACACCTGGAGAGATAAACAATCAATTTCTCATAAATAAAGCATGGCAAATTTGCAGGGATGAATAACGGCAACAAAAAGAAGTATAACCAAAATACAAAAAATGGAGTACTAGAAATTGTTTCTATGCCTCATTCATTTTACTAGAAATTGTTTCTATGCCTCATTCATTTTACTAATATGCAGAATGTCAATTGCTGCAAGAAATTGTATATATGTGAAAAATTACTATTAGTCTATTTAATAAGATGCAACTTCCTATGACCAGTATAATTCAAGTCAAAAGAATCCATCACCAGAGTCGATGTTTAAGAAAATACCAAGACAGACAGGACAGGAAGGCTGCTCTGTAGAGCTGGTGGTGGAAAGCTGTGAATGCTCAATTGAACCAGTGTACTGGATATCAATAATGTAAAGAACACGGCAAACCTCCTCCTGTATTTGAGGGCCCAATTATACAGTAATAACAAAAAGGACAAGTTTGCAAGAACCATAGGGCATTTCTCAACAAAAATTTTCAAATGATTATATTTTTTTTTTTTTTTTTGGGGGGGGGGGGGCATGAAAATAGAAGCATACATCAAGTGATGAGAACCGTTTCCCATGGAAGTGCTTGTAGAAA
>CAVNYN010286331.1:0-15836 GCA_963692815.1 Nyctanthes arbor-tristis | reverse complement strand
GGTTAGGGGCCACTTGTCACGTTATGATTGGCGGACTTCAAAAGTTATTAAAAATAGCTAAATCCTAACTATTATATATAGGAAGCTAGGATTTCATTTTCTCTCTCAAACCCATTTCCCTTTTCTCTCCCGAACCTCAAAATTCGTCCAACTTGGCTTTGGGAAGGAGAAAACCGATAAAAACCCGTCAAAATACCTATTTGTCCTTTGAAAAGAGTCATTTACCATATATGGAAGGGTTATAGCTTGAAAGATAGCTTTAATTGAGGAATATCAAGGCTCTACGGATATTTTTTCACGTGGATTATTCGAAGAATATTTGAGGTGGGTAACCTAATGCTTTGATTCCTTTTCTACATGCATAAAGTTTTGATAAGATAAGTGTGTATTTGATTGATGCTTTTGATGAGATAAACATGGATTTTGATGCATTATTATTGAAAGAAAGATTTGTTTATTGCATTTGTATCGCTAGTTAATGCTCTACCCGTTTTGATTTGCTTTGTGATGGTATGACCTTGCTGTATGTTCTTGGCCATCCTGATTTGTTTCCTAAACTATGACCTATTCAATGATCCCGGAATAGGGAAGATTAGTGTGGTGTTTGCTTTGAATTGGAATCTCGGTATGGGTCTACCGGGGTTCATTGTGGATCCACTTAATTGATATGAATCTGACGCGCACCACGGGTAGTAGTTTAACTAGCGATAGGGCCCTTTTGTGCATTGAAAAGCTTTGTACATGCAATGATTTTTCTTGGAAATGAATTTCCTAAAGGAAAGGTGAATCAAAGGATTATGTTATTCACTGAGTACGTTGTACTCACTCCCCACTTATTACAATTTTTGTAGATAATTGGAGTTATAACAATTGAAAGGTAGGACAAGCTGGATGTTGGATCGTGCTCGCGAACGGGAGTAGAGTTGTGCATGTGGTGTAAACCTGTTATTGAAACTATCACGAATTTATTACTTTTACGCTCACATCTATAATATATATGTTTTTACATCTTATAACATATAAGAAAATAGTGAGTTATAATCTTTATATTGATTTGAATTCTACTTTTCATTGTAAAAGTTTTCTAATAATTTGACCCACCATGGTAATCAATGAAATATGTTTATTAATACAATTTCTTGTGTTTATATATTTTCTTGAAAAACCTAGTTGTAATGTTTCTTTAAAAAAGGTTGATGACTTGTTAACTTATGAAATTATCTTTATCTATTAAACTCAGTAAGATAAGATAAATTGGATTGTTTCGCACGTCCCGTCCCCGTTATTTGAATAAAAGCTTCCGTTACAGAATTTATAAATTTCCCTAAGATATTCGGAAATATTGAAAAGTTAACGGGGGCGTAACAGATGCGATAAAGCTTGTTATATTTTTCTAGTTATACTTGGGGAATTGGTTTGGCGAGTGAAAATTCTGTATGGTTGTAGCGACTTTAATCATATAGTGGAAAGTTTTGACAGTCTGTTAAATTCGTCTTCGTCTTTTATTTTTCTTGTCTCAATTAAATTTCTTGAACAACGGTCATGCGGGCGTAATTGGGGAACTTACATTAATTCCCAACAGGATTGGTATTTTGCCCCGCCATGTTTAAATTAAAACCTTCTTAAAAATAAATAAATAAATAATCTGAAAAAAAATAAAAAATAAGGCAAAAAAATTTTAAACGGGGTAAGTTCCCGACCCGAGCTGCTCCTGAGTTCCGCCTAACTGACTATCCCGATGCGCTTGATTTTTGGCGGGTTGTGGAGAGTGTAGGATTTTTCTTGCCACGGGATCAATTTTGCTCCGATTCTGAGTCCTTGCTATCCTCGCTTTCATTATATATTAGAGCATCTCTAATATATAGTGATAGTTATTAACAATATTTTGACAAATGACAACTTATTGTAAGATGTCTAATCCACATAAGATCAATATCAAGTGAATAGACAGTGGCATTCAAAGATCATCTCCCATGCATAATGTTAACATCCCAAAGTATTGTCTATATGGCATTTGCCTTTTCCGAATAGAATAGAAATTCAATTAAATCCAACAAAATCACTTCTACCGTCAGTGGAAAACTTCAGCAAGATGTCTCTCAATAAAATGTCTGTTTTGATGAATATGCGGCCAATTCTTTCTCGTTAATTGCTTAATAGAAAAATCCATATTCTCCATTTAGCTTATTTCTCAAATTCAACATTTTCTGGTGTCCGATTTGTGCACCAGGTAATGCATCCCCAAACCCGGTTCTTCTATAGAGAGGTTACCTCTCCTCTTTACGAAAATGTCACGCACACATAACCCCCTATTATTGGGGAATTAGGGGGGCCACCTATTAATTCCTCAATAACAAGGGGCCATGTGTGCATGGGCTCTTCAAGAGAGGTCACCTCTTCTTAGAATTTTTCTCCCCAAACCCCCAATTCCTTCTATTATTGTCTGTTGCTAATTCAAGCTAATATGAGTTAGAATAAGTATACCACATCATTTTCTTCTTCTAGCTCTAATAAGCGGTGATTAATATCTTGCATAAAAGTGATGTTACCGGAATGTTAGCTTCCGTTGTGCAATTTCTTTACCTCCGGCGGTGGTTGTTCCGAGTGAAGAATTGGTGTAGCATTCCAGATGTGGATTGTGCAAATTGATTTTTCTGTCTGAAGACCCATTTTTGTGGCTTGAGAGGAGTCGATTCTTCTTCTTTATCACCTGCCCCTTTTCCCTCTTTTTTTTTCCACGGCGATTCCTGAGTTTTTTCCTTCACAATTGCTGAGTCATCCTGTAATACAAGTTGTGGTGAGATGACAGTACCCTTGACACTGTATGCATTAATTACTGATAACTCAGCATAATTTGACCCCATGACGTGATGCATTGGAGATGAAAATATTAAGACAGTGTTGACATTGGTGATGTGGCATCGGAAGACCTTTTTAAAGACATTACAGAGCATTGGACATGCTCTTACCGTTGCATGTATCCTGTTGTTTCATGCCTTTGGCATCAAAATTGTCTCTTTTTCTCTGTACAAAATTTTCCTGTTAAGTTGATATTGGCATCAAAACCCCATTTTTCCACAAAATAGATTTTTCCACCCTTTCGCCCAATCTGATTTGATTTCGTGAGTGGAAAAACCAAATTTGAGTCTTTCTACTGTAACATTAGAAATACTACAAGACAAGAAAAAATTGTATTGCAATAAGCCACTTGCGCCAACCACGCCCCCCTCGGGGGTTGTGGGGGGGGGGGGCTTTTCTATTAAACCAGATTTGGTTTACGAAAGGAGCCAGATTCACTTATTTGGCAATCTAATCATCCCACATTTTAGAAGTCTTGCGTCCACCAAATAAACCAAAAAACCCAATTCCCTTCTTGATACAGTTCGTCCCCCCTCCCCCTTCCAAAACCAAAACCTGAGAAATTCACTCAACAGTAAACCCTCACCCCCAAATTTGACCGTGCCGGAGTACTCACCGGAGGAGCCCCACGACGTACCATCCTCCTCTTCCATGTAGTCCTCGTCTAAACCCAAGAAAATTGCAGCTTCTTCTCGTCCTTGCGTTTATTCAACTTCGCTTTGAATTTTAACTCTTTTGCACCATAGTTGACTGGGTTCTTGTTTCTTTTTGTTCTTTAAGAAACAGCACCAGTCCTACTCAAAGTGGCTTGAAGTCCGAGCTAGGTTTTTGAAGAGAGAGTGGCAATGACAGTAACAGTTGAACAAAAGTGGATTCAGAATGTGATACTTCATGGATTTCATTGTTGAAAAGACGGGAAATTGTTGCAGAGCCTTATTTCTTGTATTGCTCCACTATCTTGTCCTCCCCGTATCTATTTTGGCTCCGGTGAACTTGTGTCAATGTTCTATTTCTAGTCTAGTCAGTTCAAAAAAATAGAAACAAATCCATTCGTTCTTCGTGGCCGTGCTCTGGATTTTCAATTGAGTTTGGGGTGGGGTTTGCTGTGGAAATGAGGAACGGCTGGGTGGGAGAGGAGTGAGAGCAAATCAGAAAGGGGGTGGCGGTGTTTTGGTTTTGAGTGGTGGGACCCACAAAGCCCTGAAAGGGGAACTGAAATTTATAGTCATCTTTTTTGGTGGGACCCGCGTTTTTCCATGGTGAGATGATTAGTCTGCCAAATAAGCCAATCTGGCTCCTTCTATAAACCAGATCTGGTTTAATAGAGAGAGAAACAAGAATAAAATTCAACAATTCAAACAGAAACTGCACCATCCTAGCTCAATGAGCAACATCATTAAAGTAGGAGAAAAAGTTGCGTATAACAAGAAATATGACACTGGGAAAGAGATCACAAATATAAAAAACAATCTCTTCAACCCTTTATATACTAAATCATGCTACTCTTATCATCCTTTTATTCAATGCATGATAAACACACCATGCGGATGGATACCTCACCAGCTATTAGGCAACCCATTCACGATGCTTACCCTACCATCCTCTTTGAGATCCTCCAGAAGAATGTCCATTCAGCTTATCAAGCACACTGTTAAAGTCAATAGGCTGACCGCTTTCCTCCATCCTCTGGATTATGCCAACAACGTGATCACCCCTGTAACCCATGGCCACCAATTTGTCAATCAACTCGCTGTAAGGATGACTGCGCGTGAATTGAGGGGGACGGATCATAATATTAGAGCCAGCCATATGCTGTGGGTTTTGGAGAGGGATGCTAGTTGGAGGGTAAGCATTTTGTTGGAAGTGAGGTTGTGGGGGTGGATGGTGTGTCCTTCCACCTTCACCATCAAACATCAAATAGGCATTTCCTGGGGGAAGAGGTGGACGAGGTCCATTAGGCACGTAGCCATCTCCTGATTGGGCAGCGTATGCCATCTTTTGAGGCTGTGCGGGAGGAGGTTGAGTTTGAGGTTGAGGTTGAACTGGTCTGCCAACACCACCATATCCATAAGTCATTGCCTCAGGTCCAGCAGTCCCCAGTTGAGATGTTCCTGAATATGACACTTGCATTGGCATGCTATTAGCAGACATTTCAGCAGGAGAAGGATTTGGCTGGCTTGGCGGATATGAAGGGTAAAGAGCTGGAGAAGAGGATCTAATCTGAGGTTGCATAGGCAGCTGCTGGGGTGATTGAGCCTGCTGGGGTGGCTGCTGTGTCCACTGGTGCTGATACTGTGGTAATAACTGTAGCTGTGAACTCTGGTTTGGTTGTGTTGGCTGAGGTGGCATCCTAGAATGATCTTGAATTTGAGTTTGTGTCGGCAGATATTGGACCTGGGATGGTGGAGGCAAATAATATGCTTGTGGTTGTGCCATGCTCTGTGAAGCCAAGGATGGTGGGGGTGCCATAGAAGCTTGCTGATGCTCAGTTGGTTGGGTAGAGGGTGCGGGTTGAGGAGCTATTTGATGGGGTAGAGCAAGCGCCAGCTGCTGACCATGCGTGTCTGCTGAGCTATCACTCTTTTTAGCATCAGAAGCAGATTGTGATGCTTTTTCCTCGTTATGATGAGAATTGCTAGCCACAGAGGTCTCCTTTTGTACAAGCTGAAGCTTCGTCAGCTCTTTCTGAGTTTCAGCCAGTTCTTGCTTGTCCCTTATGATCTGTACAGACCTGTGAACCTGCATCAATTGCAAGTAGAAAATTAGAGCATGAGAGAAGGTAAAATTTTGTCTATATCAAGAACTGCATATGAAGAGAGAACCAACTGAGCTGGTGTGACTTATGAGCAAGAATGCATGAAGTGGAAGCGGCGTTAACTGAACTAGCAAACACATTTGGATGTTCAAACATCCCATTTCATTGTGGAAGGCTGGAATTTGATGCATTACATAGTCCCGATAATTGACCAACAGAAAAATGATGTCAACATAAGGGCTTTTGGGACATGACGAGAGAAGAGAGTGGCATAAAATTTGTCCACGAGGTTTCAATCTCTGGAATTTAATGCATTGCATTGTCATGATAATTGACTAAGACAAAAATAATGCCAATATAAGTGCTTTTGGGAAATAAAGTACATGGTAAGCTAAACAACATAAAAGCTTAAAAGTCTCCACCAAAACATAACAAAAAATAGCCGGTGATTCAATATGTCTAACAACAATCACCAGCCAAACATGTCCTTAAAATTGGATATCCAAATACATCAATAAACAGCACCATGTAGCTCTTGCACCATGAGAAATAAAATATGCTGAACTCATGCTGAACTGTAGGACATCATGAAGTTTAGATACAATAAACATGAAAGATACATTACGGTTGACCCACCTCTTGCACATGCTTTTCCAGAAATTTGAGCTTTGTCTCTGCTTCTCCATGATCACGAGCCAACCCAGACCGCATCTCCCCAATGGATTTGTCAAGGTTGTAACAATATAGTTCCAACTGTGACATACGCGAGCTAATTCCTTCAAGAAAGCGCAAAATATTGTCCGTATATTTCTTCATTGTCTTGTCAACAGTAGCCATGACATCTTGATTAAATGAAGATTCTTCAGGAGGACTGTATGTAGTAGGAAAACCAGATGATCTAGCCACTCTGTTTTTGTGAAATTCCTGCTTAAGTTGGAGGGTAGAAACATTAAGAGGCTGACCAAATCTCATTACCACCTAAAAAACCAGTGAAAATTTTGAAAACAACTGCAAACAGAAGGCATATACTAAAGAATCCCACAGCAAGAAAAGAAACAAAGAGCTATATCTATACTATATCTAAAAGTGAATATGTTGGAGAAACCTCTTTGGACTTTAATTCACTAGACAATATATTGTATCTCCTGATTTTTCCTTACTTTTATTCCCTTTATTATCTCCTAAACGCCTAATTTATTTATTTATAAGTCTTAGAAGCCCAATACTATTAAGATTAATGTTTTAGTAACTTCTCCAACCCTTAATACCTCCCCAAAGTTGTGTCCATATACAAAGCGAATGAGTTTGTTCAAGAGAGAATCTTTCAGCATTATTTTCTCTGGTGGTTCATTTTTCATATCTATCAGATAAATGAATTTTTAATTACTTACCATTCTAAATATAGTAATACACACACACACACACACACATATCGCTAAATATATCGCTACCTTTTTCTTTTGGTTCGTTTTCCGAATGTGTTGCAATTGGAATCTGGTGACTGGTTAAAGTGCAGGTTTCTGGGTGGAAGATACTGTGGTTCCTGAGTAATGCTCCCCCCAGAATCCGCTCTCAAAGCAGGTTTTATTTATGGTATTGTTGAATCTGTTCTCAATGCAACTTGAAGTAGCCTGACTATGACTATGTTATTCTACAACATGGATTTAAATTAGTTTGATGAGCTTATGGTTTTGACTTAATAATTGAGAGTGTTTAGAAACATTGGCTACTCATGGTATAACATTAACACAATCTATATATCCAAAGAAAATAGGGCGGTACATTTTTTTTTTCTTTTTTTTTTCTTTTTTTTTTTTTTGAATCCAGAAAATATGTTGATACTGAATTGTCAAATACGTTGTAATAATGAGGAAGAACTGAGGAAAATTTTGGTTAGCATAAGTTCAAAGTTTTGTTTACAAGTATTTTTTTTTAATAACTAAATTAAGCAGATTTTTGTTTCTGTTAAAGAAACTGACTGATTATATATTTTATTTAGTGGGTACGGGAAGTTGGATGAAGACTGGCTAAATGAATAAATAGAGTTGAAAGGTTTGTTTTCCATCATTCTTAAATCTTTTGATTCTTGTGGAAATTGGAATTTACATTGCACAATCATGAAGAATAGCCTACGAAAAGCTAAGGCATATATTCCCTTTATATGTATTTGCCTATTTGGTTTTCATGATGCTGCCTTTTCCAACCATAAACAAACTCTTATACCATAGTTTGGAACAAACGCACAGCACAAGAATTAGATAATGAATGCATAACATATCTGCAAGTCAACTGACTTTAGAAGATTACTGACATTGTATTAGTTGCAAGTATCCGAAATTTGGACATAGTATTGATTCCACCATTGGGCAGAGCATGATAAGTGATGAAACCTGAGCCAAATGGTTATCTCCTTGCAGTTAAGTAATTCAACGATGTACTACAAAACAATTTTTTGGGACATTAAAGAAGACATGTTTCCTATTGGACTTGTTTCGAGTTTTCTGTTAATAATTTTTAGATATTAAAGTAATTAAAACATTAAGGATGACATGTTACTAATTGACTTGAGTATACATCCCCCCCCCCCCAAAAAAAAAAACACAAAACGAAAAATATTTAAATAAATGTTCTTTATGCAAGATTGATCTGATATGGTATATCCTAAGTTAAATGCATCCTCCTCTAATTTTTTATAATTTTGAATAATGAGGTTTTGTAACTTCATTTGCATAAATATTCTTGGTATATTTGTTCTTTATAATTGGCGGCTAGCAAATTTCTGTAATATTGCCATCTTTTAATCAACAATATAATTAGAAATTCAGCAAGTTTAATTGACTATAAATAAAAATAAAAGAAGGGGAAGCCACAGAAAACAATTATAGACACGATATTAACTATTGCAAAATATCTTATATACCACCATGCCCTTGGATCAGATCAACAATCATTTAGACGTGATTATGGAACTTAGCTCAATTACGAAGTTAGATAATTACAGGTTGACGTCGAAATTGCTAAAATTATAATCTTGTCCTATTATTATAAGTCAACCTTGCTGATTTGAATAGATGAATTTAGCGCAGCTTAAGCGAGCACGCAAAAGAAATGTACCCCCAATCAGAAGAACGAGCTAAATAAAGAAACTGAGAAACAAATTATAAACTCTCGATCTCCAAAATTACCACTAAACTCAAGCCCTAATTCCAGAAAATAAGGGGGGAAAGCAGATGAAAAATTCCACAAGCGATTACCTTGTTGGAATTAGCCGCGTAGGATGGATCGGGTTGGGTTTCATGATTCCCATCCTGACTGCCGTAATCTTCGTACGAGCAGAGAATATCATCTGATCCAAAATCAAACGATTTGGACCCCGTATCTCTACCTCGACCCGATAACCCGGACGCCATGGTAAATCGAGATCTCTGAAAAATCTTTAGATAGAGAGAACGGAAAACCAGAAAGAGAGATATTAGATACCGAGTATGAATAATATAATTAATTAATATGAAATATGGAGTAGGTTGCAAGCAAGAAAAAGCGGTTGCAGCGAAGAAGCCTAGGGTTCTGAAAATATGATTGGGTCAAAGAGGAAGGGAAGCATGAGAAGATGAAGATAAGCCTAACAAGGGGAGGGTAATTTTGGAAAGATCGGAAGAGCACACGTAAAACGTGTATATCATCATATACATAATATTACTGTAGTGTTTATGAAAACTTTCTACTACCCACCTACGTTTGTAATACTCACATAATATAATCCATATAATAATAGAGTGACACAACGACACACTGTATAAGCTCATGTTTGATTCTCTTTATCAAAATACATTATAATCTCACTTACTATTGATTTGACAACTACTCATTTATAATCATAAATTTCAAACTTCTACTAAATATACATCACTCATTTCACGTCTTTATAGTTTCTTTTTATAAATCAACTATCATAAATTGAATTAAATAGACACTTACAAGATTATAAATTGAATCAAACAAACACTAAGTCTTACAAGATCCCTTTAATTTTTTTATATTTTCACCATCTTAAGATAATTATTACATTCACAAAATTATTTTATTTAGTAGACCACACTATTAATATATATATATAATTGCCTATTGTTGTAATAATTGTATACACTTTCATTTAATTATTATTATACTTACAATTAATTAAAACGTGGTGCACGCCACAAAATGTACAATGATAAATGCGTGGGCCACTGGAACTCAGCGATCATGCACACTGTGCCAAATGGTTGCACTTGGTTCAACGAGAGACTGGCTAAAGATAAACACACTCTTGGGCGGTGGGTGTGTGTTTCCCGGGGTTCTGCTGTTGGGAGTAATGGGTTCTTACCTGTGTGGATATCTTACCGTAATTGTGGCTCTCCATCAGGTAATTATCAGATTTTTCTCTTCTTACTTATTGTAAAAAAAAATCATGGTACATGGATACGCTGTCCCTTGGCTATTGTGATGTATAGCCCACACTGGTTCCTGTTTGTGGGTTTTGGTGATATAGGAGGGCTCAAAATCTTATCAAGGGAAAATTATTGGTTGATTGTTGGCTGTTTGGGGGAAATTTCGGTTAGCATATTCCTTGTGTGGTGTGTAATGGAAGAAATTGTCATCCTAGATTACTGTTTACATGTGCTGTATATCCACCAACCTAATGGAGACAAACATAAGGATCAAACTGAAACAAAAATACATGCATTTTTATGAACTCGGCTGACCACCATGAAAACTTTGCCAAATGTTGGACGATGGTCATTGGCAACATCGTTTTCCACCACCTCGGTGTGTCTATATTATCATTAGAAGATTTCCCTAGTATATAGGGTATAGAATAAGACTGAAATTTTTATGCATTTTGTCCTTCTTGGTTATCTATCCTCTCTTGCATTCTTGCTGTCTATGATTATTTCAAATAGAGTTTTGCTTTCTTGCTCTTTATTTAAAATGTCGTCTGTTTTATCAGTTGATGGGGATCCTTTCAAGAAATTTACAGCTTGGCTGGACACGTCAAAACGTAAGCAGTTATTGTCCCCCTCCCCCCAAAACTTTCGCCACTCTGTTTGCCCAAATATTGAGTGAAATTTTCATTTATTTAAGACTCAGTCTGATGTTTAGTGCAGGTCTTTCATTTACTGATTGGATCATCTGATTTGGGTGAGCATTCATAGCTTTTAGATCTCCTATTAAATGCCTCTCCATGCCTATCCAGTATTGCGACCATATGAACAAGCTGCAAGCATGACAAGGTATTTAGAAAATTAATAATGGTAGCTATCACATGCTTCTTCTTGTGGCAATTTTTTTTTCTTTAAAATGCTGCCCAGTGCAGTTAAATAATGCCAAAATTGGGGCTTTAACAAGTTCATTATCACTCACTACCTCACTCATGCATAGGAGAATGGGGGAAAATCACCTACAAAAATCTTTATGTTAACAAAAATAATGAACTTAGAACTGTGGTTGGATTTATGATTTTTAAAATAATGGTACAGTTGTGGAATACTTCAGCTCACCTCAGCATGCTGTCTAAATACCAGAACAAGATTGCTGAAGATTTAATTTTTGATCTATTTATAAATGTTATAAACTGGAATACTGGATATGATTTTACTACATTACGATTTTTAGCTTTTTTTCTTGAGGACACACTTTTCCAATAATATATTATTTTTTGCCAGGAATATGTTACCTTCCTAACTCATGGGTATAAATTTCTCACTGGCAGGATATTTCCACTACTTTGTATCTACTCTTGTTGCTGCATGTAAGGACTAGCTTTGCTGGTCACATTTCTATGGTTTTATCATCATGGGTAAGCAAATTCCTTTTCACTCCCTTTGGTCTTTTCATTATTTTTTCATGTCCATGGTGATGGCACAAAACGATGATTACAAATGGATTATTTTTTCAGCTCGACCCAAAATTCTGTTTGTTGCTGCATTTCTTCCGCCTGTCATTCTGGTAACTTTTTCTCCTATTCTTTTAGTTGACTAAATGAATGAAGATTGAAGATATATAGTCTGCCCTTTGTTCAGATCTTCCAAACACTGAATTTGAGCGTCTGCGTTATTCACATTTCACAACTTAGCAATTCTTATTTGATTATAGCTTTTGTTGGTAAAATAGAGCGTATGCCTTCACAATCCACGAACTGCACATACACAAAAACAGACTCCCCCAAAGAAAAGGGCATACTTGGTTAGTTATTATAGATGTCTGGTTTCGGATATGTTTATAAATGTACAGTTGAAATTGAGTGCTAGTTGAAGATGGTGGGTGGTCCTATGAAATATGTCGTTGAAATTGATTGAATTTATAAATTGTATGAAAAATATTATAATTTAATTGGAACCTAGCACCCATTGACCCACAAAGTACATAGGTTGTGGGTCTTTTAAGTGTTTAATTAGCACATGGATTCATTTTATCATGATAGCTCTGTCAGGTCAAAATTTATGAGTTCTCTAATCAGGGGAAGTTCACAATACATTCTACTAACATATTTGAACAATTTAATGAGTTGGAAGATTATTTTCAACGTAAACCATTTTGCATTGTGGGAATGATCTGGGACCAATATGTACTAGAAGATTATAGATTATTACCTGACATTCTTTTGGTTTTTTCTAATTCATCATGTAACAGGATGATAATGTCGTCTATAAAGATCAGCAGTAAAGTGGTTTTGAATGTCTGATACCTTTTGTGGAACTAAGAAATTTAAAGTCACAAGCTTAAGATTTCTTTCATTCTGAAATGGTCTATGGGTTTGACCTTTTCCATCAATCAAATGTTGAAGAAAATAAAGAAGGACTAGTTCTCAAGATGCCCTGCTGATAATATGGATAGAAATTGTAATATCCCGTAAAATTTTAAAGCAAGTTGCCATTCAATTAAATGATGAAAATTGAAATATGACAATGTAATTGTACTTGAATGGTTATAAGACTGTACAATGTGATGACATTGGATTGCAAGATTATTACTCAAATGAATATGATAACATGATTAATACTTGGACACTGAATTGGAATTAGAATATGGTTATTGAGAATGTATTGATAATAATTGTATAACCACATGAATTTGCTGTTAATAAAGTAAACGTTATTTGGACAATTATCGAATAACCGTTTGAAATTTCACAAGAATTTAAAGAATTATGACTCAAGGAAGCCTAAAGTTAAAGAATGTGGTAGTTAGTTAACATTTTGGAAGATGATAACTTAATTGCAAAACCCTAGTAAGTGAAAGGGCTTAAGTAACGAGAATTAAAATATTGTGACTTAATTATAAGATAACCCAAAGTATAAGGACTTCTCGAATAATTTGTCTACTAGTGTACGGTGCTATGTCGCGCCACGTGTCGCAATTTAGTTGGCGGAATCCAAAGACTTATTAAGAACAACTAAATCTGGATATTTATAACCCACTATAAATAGGGGAAAGGGGGGAATTCTTCAATCTCATCTCCCAACCAATCTCTCTCCCTTCCTCTCCTCATCCCTACTTCCATATCTTGGCCCATTTGTCCCATTTATTGATAAGTCTTAAGCCTTTCACATATATAAAAAAATAGAAAATTCGTCCATAATAATTGAGGGTAAAGAAACGACCCTTAAAACTTATCAAACATTTGGTTTAGCATTTAGAAATGACCCTCTATCATATATATAAGGAATACCACTTGGAACATCACTTTAATCAAGGGAAATGAAGGTTTTAAGGGTATTTGTCAATAGTTCAGAGATCGGAAGAGCTACTAAGTCAAAGAGATGAGTAATTATTACTTTGATTCCCTTTTAACATTGATGATATTTTGAAATACTAAGCGTGTATTTGATTAAAACA
Organism: Nyctanthes arbor-tristis; assembly: GCA_963692815.1. Lineage (NCBI taxonomy): Eukaryota > Viridiplantae > Streptophyta > Magnoliopsida > Lamiales > Oleaceae > Nyctanthes > Nyctanthes arbor-tristis. The sequence continues at coordinate 2,344 of CAVNYN010286331.1, read as the reverse complement.
ACGAACACGGATTCTGATGCATTGAAAAGAAAAATTGAGGTATTGCATTTTGAATCACTAGTTGCTCTACCCGTTCTGTATCTGTTCTACTCTGCTATGTTGCCACACTAAGAGCTATCTAATGATACCGAGATCGGCGACGATTAGTGTGGTATCTGCTCTGTATCTGTATTGATCTGTTTGAAATTTCGGCAGGGGTTAACTGAGATTCAAATGTGGATTCACTTAATTGTACATGGTCATGATTGAATTGATATGAATCTAGCGCGTACCACGGGTAATAGTTTAACTAGTGATATGGCCCATTTGTACATTGAAAAGTTTTGTGCATTGAATGATTTTCTTGAAAATAAATCATACAAATAAAAGGTGAATCAAAAGATTTTGTTACTCACTAAGTACTTCGTACTCACTCCCCCTTTTACTACAATTTTTGTAGATGATTGAAGCAATGACATTTAAAAAGCAAGTCAAGCCAGAAGTTGGATCATGTTTGCGAACGGGAGTAGAGTTGTGCATGTAGTGTAAACCTATCTTTGAAACTACTATAAATTTAATACTTTTATACCCACCTCTATAATATATATGTTTTTACATCTTATAATATATAAGATAACAGTAAGATATAATCTTTATATTTATTTGAATTCTATTTTTATTGTAAAAATTTTCTAATGATTTGGCGCACCTTGATAGTTAATGATATATATATCTTTTAATTCTTCTTCTTGGGTTTTTACATTTTATTGAAAATCTAGTTTTAATGTTTTCTCAAAAGCTTAATAATTTGTTAGTTCAAGTAATTAGTAGTATATGTTAAAATCTGAAAGATAAGGTCAATTGGATTGTTTTATACGTCATGTCCTCACTGTTTGAATTGAAGCTTCCGTTACAGAATTTGTTAATCAATATAAGATACTCGAAAATATTGTAAAATTAACAAGGGCGTGAGTGATTGTAATGCTGATGGTCACATAATATGTTGCTCCTTTAGGGCTATCCATGCAGGACGCCAGCTAAAAGTTGCGTATTTGTTATCCTCCTCTTTTGGCTACAGATTGATATTTCTTTTAACCTTCCATATTCAGTTTTCAGATTTGTCTAACAAAGGCTACTTATTAAGTTACCATAACAGTTTTTGCATTAACAAGAGCATCTGTTGTACTAATATGGATTGGTTTGGGAAAAAGCCCAAATGATTTAGAACAGGTGGCTCGAGTATGCTTGCTATGGTACTTCTCTAGTATGCTATACTGTACACAAATGCTATGACATGTCTTCTGAATTATTGTCATTATATACTGAGGTTCTGAAAAATAACTGAGAATATAAACCCCTGTTAGCGAACTATTTCTCATAGAAATAGCTCAAAACAATCTCACCCTCATAGTTCATGAGACCCACATGTATCCCATAAATCTCCATTGCAGATTTTTAATGTTTCAATCTCTATTTTGAAATGTGCTCTTCCGATCTCATCAATTGGGGCTAGAATCATTATTATTACTTCTCATTTCTTCCATTTCTTCATCTTGACCATATTGGTTCTGGAATCTAACAATGTCCTGCTTGACCTCTTTTCAAATGATATCCTAACATATTAAGATCGGGTGAATCTAATATTAAGAAATATGGTTCCCTGCTTTGTTCTTTAGCAACTTGAATACCTAAGGGGTGTTTAATGTTCATTTTGTTTGTCATATTATAATTTTCTTACCATTCGAAAATAATGTATGGGGGGGAAATTTAGGAGGAAAACATAGTTATTGGGGTGGGGTGGGGTGGGGTGGGGAGGGGGGCTTTTATTTGGTCCTGCTATTTGACATATAGCAAATTTTGGTTGGTTGCTATGTTTTTAAAAGTTATAAATTCTTCCCCCAACGCTATTTGACATTGTAGGGTGAGAAACCCATAGGGATGTAAACGAGTCGAATCGGCTCATGAGTTTAAAATCTCGGCTCGACCTTTTTTTGTCTCGAGATCGGAAGAGCACACGAGCCGAAAATTAAGCTTGGATCGAGCTTTATCCGAGCCGAGTTTGGTTCGACTCGTTAACTTTTTGTTAAGAAAATATTGAAAAAATATGATATAAAAAGTCACTTTTCCTCTATGAACTTTGTTAAGCCCATACATATGAGTTAGTCTGCATGGGCCAAATGAGCTCGATAGGCCGGCTTGGTTCAAGCCTTGCCTCAATTTTGAGGCTCGGCTGGAGCTTTGGCCCCGTCTAATATGGGCCACGAGCAGGCTTAGTTAGGGCTTTCTATAGGTCGAGCCACAGGTCGCCCGAGCCGACTGACTCGTTATGCATCCCTAATTAAATATGCTCAGAAAGGTATATTAG
>CAVNYN010286329.1:0-20526 GCA_963692815.1 Nyctanthes arbor-tristis | reverse complement strand
AATATATCCATCACCTCTTGATGCTCTCTTCTTTGCTCTTCTCGGTCAGCACGTATCATCTCAATAATGGTTTGCTGTTCCGCATAAAGCCTTTGGTACTGTTGCTCATGAAACTCCCTGTCTGCTATCATCTGTGCCTGCATAGACTCAAGGACTGGACCAAAGTTCACACCACCTCTTCGACTTCTCGGTGGTGGTTGCATTAGTTGTTGTGGATCATGTCCAGCCATTTCCTCCTCTGATCCCCCAGCTTCCATTTCTTCATTTTCATCTTGCTCTTCTTCTTCTTCACTTAAATGCTGTCTCTTATGGATTTTAACACAATGGACGTTTGACTGGCGCAGACTGCGAAGATTTAGAGCACTCGCTGTAGTTTTTTCTCCTTCGGATGGAAGCATAGGCACATGAGCCAGCTTGCAAAGCCCTGAGATTAAAGAAGGGCACACCAACCGGACTTTTGCAGTCTTCTTGGCTATTTCCCTCACTTTATGAAATATCATTCCTGTAAAATCCAAATCATGTCCCTGTGCGAAGGCATAAAGTAAGTGGAGCTTGTTGCTATAGATATCCGTCGTGTTGGATGTTGGAAGAATATTGTTGCATAGGACAAGATGGAAGAGCCTGTATTTTTCATTGAGCACACTGGGGGTAACCCTGTTGTTGGATGGCCATGTCTTTGGAGATTTCTCATTAAAACTGTCATGGATCACAATATTCCAGTCAGGTATGACCGGCAACTCTGATGTCCCGCGAGGTATCCCATAGTAGTCTGCAATAACATCCGGGATGAAGGGAACCCACACACCCCGAACATAAGTATGAAACCGATGCTCATTGTTCTCATCCTCAATAGTGGCATTAAAATTGGCATAGAATTCGTGAACAATGGCCGGGAAGACCTTATGAGGTGTATTGATCAGAAACCTATTCCATCCTTTTGTATTAATGAGATTTGCAACCCCCACATTCCTTAAGGCTTGGATATCCACTGCTCGTTCGTAAATGAAGTCAACATCCTTAAAAATATCATACCTACGCCTTGCTTGATCATCGGTGAATGCTTGATAATTTCGTTCCACCCTTGGCCTTTTGGAAGCATTAGAGCTCTCGGCTACAGCTTTTCCTTTGCTCATTCTTGTTTTTGGTGGCATTGTCACAACCTGTAAGTAAACATTGTTGTATGTGACATTAAGAATCAGATAATATCAAGGATTGAAAGTTATAAATACCTTAAACATATAACAATATTCCATAATATTAAAAACTCCAAGCCGTTCAAAATGTCAACATAATGGTTAGCCATTCACCTTTTGTTTTGATATTCAAAGCATATAAAAAGATTTCCCCAAACTTAGCAAGTTAAAATCTTAAATCATAAAAATGAAATCAATGAACAATTTGGTTGGGGCAATTCGTCGAACACATGGAGTGCAAAAATTAACCTAAGAAAAATTCAAGGTTCATGAGATTCATAGTCTATCTATGGAAGAATTCATTCACAAACAACAAATAAAATCAACATTTATGGAACATTCTTAACCCATTAAACATCCTACAAGACCAAGTAGATAGAAGCATGCCACATATCAAGTTCAAGAATTTGTAGAGGTGTTCACGTACCTATGTAATGTACAAATCAAGCAAACAAACCCTTAAATGAGGATGTGAACAAGTAAATAACAAATGCAAGAGTTGGGATTTGGTGTAATTGAAGGGTTGAAGTGAAGAGAATAGGTAAACAAGAGGGTGTAGGCATGCACAAGAATGAAGGGGGTCGGTTTTTTAAAACCGACCCCGCCCGCGGCTAGGCCATGGCCTACCGCGGGCAGCAGAAAATTTTGGTAGCCCGCGGCTGGCCGCGTGTCACTGCCTTATGTCATGAGATTAGTTCTTGCAAATTCGAACTTCCTTGTTCACCGTGTTTATGTTTGACAAACCCTGTGCGAGTACGTGGTAGGCGACCACTTACGTGTAAGAGGCTAATCCACAGAGGCTTAAAGTAGTTTAGGAGGTCAAGTCATCCCAAGATGAGTTTGAGAGATCTCTAGGAGCTTGATGGACGTTCTGTGAGATGCACGGGAGAAAAAAGGTGCAACGAGAGTTGGCTTATTGTCAAAAGGCTTTAAGAGGGAGTCTTTTATAAGTTTACCTTTTGCATATTTAGTGTCTATTGTGATAGCACTTTTTATTCTTCTCTGTACTAAACTCACCTCCTAAATTAGTAGATTTGTTTGTCCTGTGGCAAGGGTGCCCGCAGTTTTTCCCACTTGGGTTTCTGCGTAATCATTCTGGTGTTATTTTATTCCGCATTCATACTCGAGCTAGACACATCTAGGTCGCGTTTCACTTTACTCCAGTAAAATACATCTAGGTAGGATGCATCCTGACCAGTGTCTAGGTAACCACCGAATTTACAGTTGGTATCAGAGCAGATTCACTGAAGTTATTAGTGAGATCAGGTTCATCTAGACATGGATACATCTTCTGTTAAACCACCTAGTCTAGACGGGTCTAACTATGCATATTGGAAAGTTCACATGCAAATTAGGGCTTGGACATCCATTCATACAGGTTACACAGCACCCACTCTCACAGTTGCAGATGACACTGTTTCTGCTAAGCCTAAATCTTAATATATTATTGAAGAAAATATTACATGTGGATGGAACTCTAAAGCTTTAAATGCTATTTTTTCCTTTATAGGTCAAAGTCAATTTAAGCTTGCTACAAATTGTAGAACTGCTAAGGAAGCAAAGGACTCTCTTCAAGTTGCTAATGAAGGAACAATGCAGTAAAGACCTCAAGACTTCAATTGCTCACCTCCCTTAAGTTTGAGCAAATCACAATGAAGGACAATGAGGAATTCAGGGACTACTATACACGGTTGCGTGAGATCACCAATTAGGCACAAGCTCTAGGCAAGACGTATTCTAATCAGAAGAAAGTCAAGAAGATTCTACGATCTCTTCCAGACAGGTTCCAGATAAAGGTCACGGCCATTGAAGAAAGTAAGAACCTAGACGAGATATGTGTGAATGAGCTTGTGGGGTCCTTGTTAACATACGAGCTGAATATCTCTAAAAGGAAAAACGAAAAGAAACCCGGAATAGCTTTCAAGAGCAAGGTAGTGGATTCTGAAAGTGAACAAGAATTTGATGAGGAAGAGAACATTGCATTTCTTACCAAGCAGTTCAAAAAATTCTTGAAAACTAAACAGCAAAAAGGTGGGAGATTCTATAATCAATACAAACTTCAAAGACTTTCTAGACAAAGAATCAGAATCAAGATGATGAGCAATAGCCATATCAACAGAAGAAACAAAACTATAGGAAATTCAAAGGTAACAACTTCCCAAAGGCTCAATCTTCAAGCAGGATAAAGTACAGAGACTGTGATAGCTATGGCCACATTATGGCAGAATGTCCGAAAGCTCAAAGGAAGTGGAAGAAAGGTAAAAAGCCATGAAAGTTTCCTGGAGTGAAGACGAGGAGGACACGTCTGGCTCAGCATCTGATACTTTATCAGAAGAACAGATCACGATACTGACAGCACATGTCCAGCCTTAGTCCAGTTCTATGAACTGCCTCACTACTAACACTGCAAAATCATCTTCAAGTGAGGATAAATCCTGTCCAAATTGTGCAACACTATAGAGTCAACTTGTGGCTGAACAAGATAAGTCTGATGCTACAAGTCATGATGGAATTCTTTGATAATAAAAAGAGAGATCTGCTAAAGTCCATTGAACACAAAGATGGGCAGATCAAACAGTTTACAATGGATTTGGAGCATGCCAATGAAAGAATCAAATAGTTGACAATAGGAGCTGCTAGTTTAAACGAAGTCCTGAAGTATGGAAGACTTACAAGAAACATATCGGGACTAGGATATGATGGAAAGGGCAAAGCTGTACAGCAGACAGTATTTGTAGGAGAATCAGGAGAAAACCCAAGCAGGATACGTCTGGATCCTCTTTGAGCAGAACTGTCTAGAAGAATAATCCACCAAAATAGCAACAACAGAATACCAGAAATCAGCCTGCTACAGTCAGACCAGTACAGAATTCCAAAGTGTATGGTAAGGTCAGATAGGTAGAGTGTAACTTTTGCAGTGAAGGTGATCATGATGTTTTTACTTGTCAAAAATACATTAATTTAATCAATACTCATAAAGTTAAAATACCTGAAATAAAAGGTAATATGAAGCAGGTTTGGGTGTAAAAGGGTGAGTACAAGAGTTATGTTGTGAAATTTTCTTTAAGTTCTCTAATCCCTAGCACTTGGTACTTTGATAGTGGATATTCTAGGCATATGACAGGTGACTTGGAGTTGCTATCCAATTTCCACAGAGGTGAAACAGGTTTGGTTACATTTGGAGATGGACAACAAGGTCATATTGAGGGATCTGGAAATATTTGAATTGAAGGCTTGCCTACTCTAAAAGATGTTATATTTGTTACTGGTTTAAAAGCAAACCTTTAAAGTGTTGGTCAATTGTGTGATAACAATCTTAGAGTGCTATTTTCCAAAACTGACTGTAAAGTTTTTGATCTTGACCCAAATACAAATTTGCTTGGACAAACTTTACTTAAAGGTATTAGGTCTAGTGACAAGTGCTATATGTTGAATCCAAAATTGACATACAAAGTCGCTAGTATTAACCCCGCAGAACTATGGCGCAAAAGGTTGGGTCATATGAACTATCAAAGTCTACTAAAATTGACCAAGAGTGGAGCTGTTAGAGGAATTCCATAATTAAAATTGATTTCTTAAACTATGTGTGAACCATGCCAGAAAGGTAAGCAAACTAGAAATTCACACAAGGCAGGTCAGCACCTATCCACCTTAGGTGTACTTGAACATATAGATCCTATCCAAACTGAGAGCATTAGTGGAAAAAGGTACATTTATGTCAGTGTTGATGATTTTTCTAGATATACATGGGTTAACTTCATTAGAGAAAAATCTGATACATTTGACAAGTTTTGTGTACTATTCCAGAAACTCTCCAATGAAAAAACAGATGAAGGTGTTACCATCAAAAGAATCAGAAGTTATCATGGCAAAGAATTTGATAATTCTAATTTTTCTAATTTTTGTGAGAAACATGGTGTTATGCATGAATTTTCTGTACCTAGAACCCTTGAACATAATGGTGTAGTTGAAAGAAAAAAATAGAAACTTACAGGAAATGGCTAGAGTTATGCTTAATAGCGAAAAATTACCTGTTAAGTTGCGGGCTAAAGCAATCAACACTGCATGCTACATCATCAATAGGGTAAACTTAGACTTGGAACTAATCAGACTCTATATGAAATTTGGAAAGGCAGAAAACCTAGATTGAGCTATTTTCATGTTTTTGACAGTAAATGCTATATTCTGAATGATAAGGACTATCTGGGAAATTTTGATGCTAAATCTGATGAAGGAGTATTTGTTGGTTATTCTGAGAATTCTAGAGCTTATAGAATTTATAACATGAGAACTCAGAATATTGTTGAGTTAGTGAATTTTAAAGTTGATGATACTGCTGACTACTCTGTTTATTCACAAAAACTTGAAATTGAAAATCTGAAAGTCATCTCAGTACATAATCAAACTGACAGAACCGAAGCAAGACACGTCTAGCCTCAGTCAACTGCATCAGGTCATACAGAAACTGAGCGAGATACATCCCGCCAAGGTCAGAATAACCAAATTACAGAATCTGAATCTGAACTAAAACCTAAAACAAAACCAGAATCTAGACGACAACCATCTACCAGAATCCAGAAGGCACATCTAGCTGACAATATCCTTTCCAGAAAAGAAGGGATGGTAACCAGAAGGAAATTTCAACAAGAATTTGGTCAAATGTGCTACATCTCTATGGTTGAACCTAAAAATGTAAAAGAAACTTTGCAAGATGATAATTGGGTTCAAGCGATGTAAGAGGAATTTAATCAGTTTGAAAGGAATCAAGTTTGGGAACTAGTGCCAAGACCCTCTGATGGCAATGTTATTGGAAGAAAGTGGGTTTTCAAAAAACAAGTCTGATGAACAAGGTAAAATCATCAAGAACAAACTAAGACTTGTGGCTCAAGGCTATACTCAAATGGAGGGATAGACTTTGATGAAACATTTGCACTAGTAGCCAGATTTGAATCATCAGATTACTCCTTGTAGTAGCATGTCACGTTGATTTCAAGCTATATCAGATGGATGTGAAGAGTGCATTTCTTAATGGCATTCTGAATGAAGAAGCCTATGTTGTGCAACCACCAGGACTCACCGATTCTCAGTATCCTGAACATGTTTACAGGTTGAGGAAAGCATTGTATGGGTTGAAGCAAGCTCCCAGAGCTTGGTATGAGAGACTCACTACCTTTCTTATTGAACAAGGCTATAATAGAGGGGGACTGACAAAACCTTATTCATTAAGCCGTTGAAGAAAGGAATCACAGTTGCTCAAATTTATGTGAATGATATTGTTTTTGGATCCACTTCAGAAGTCAAGACAAGACTTTGTCAAGGTAATGCAAAAAGAATTCGAAATGAGCATGGTTGGTGAACTTACATTTTTTCTGGGATTACAGGTTAAGTAGGACATGTCTGGCATCTTTATTTCTCAAACAAAGTATGCTAGAAATCTGATAAAGAAGTTTGGCTTGGAAGATTCTAAACCAATGAGAACTCCAATGGCTACCAATCTGAAATTGTCAAAGGATGATCAAGCTAAAGCAATTGATCCTACTCTCTATCGTAGCATGATTGGAAGTTTACTCCATCTAGCAACAAGCAGGCCAGACATATCATTCAGCGTAGGTGTGTGTGCTAGATATCAGTCGAAGCTGAGAGAGGCGCATCTGGCTGCGGTCAAGAGAATTATTAGATATGTTAGTCAAACAACAGAATATGGCATATGGTTTTCTAAGGATACCAATGCTAATCTAGCTGGATATTTATATGTAAATTGGGCAAGGAATGTTGATGACAGAAAGAGTACTTCAAGAGGATATTTCTACATAGGGAACAAGCCCGGATGAGCAAAAGGCAAAATTCCTTTTCTACACGACGCTCTTCCGATCTAGAATACATAGCTGCAGGAAGTTGTTGTAAACAGCTTCTATGGATGAAACAGATGTTGGAGGACTATGGAATTTCCAAAGATCAGGCCACTGTTTTCTGTGATAACACAGGTGCTATAAACATTTCCAAAAATCCCATTCAACACTCTAGAATTAAGCACATTGATATAAGACATCATTTCATAAGAGAGCTAGTTGAACAGAAAGTGATTGCCTTAGAGTATATTCAGATAGAATATCAACTTGCAGATCTGTTTACTAAAGCATTGGATGTATCTAGGTTTGAAGGCCTAAGAAAACAGATTGGCATTTGGATATAGCCTGAAGATACCCAGAGGAGGACGCATCCTGAAGAGATCAGTCAAAACTTGTTCTCCTAATTCCAGAAGGATAAACTGCATAAAAAGGACGAGATACGTCCTGACTACTTTGAACTAGAAGAGGTATTCTGATTGAGAGTCATAACTTTGATGTAGACCTATGGTCAGTATCTAAACTTTTCGGCACTTCATACGACCAATAATATCTAAGGGGCAGGCAAAAGCTACTAGTCAACCAAGTCTTTGAGTGCGTGCAGCTACCTTTTCCCTCAGAAGACAATGATTAAACTAATAGAAAAAGTCGAGCTAGCCAAGGACTTAAAAGTTGTATTCTTTTTATAAGAGTTATTCATATGATGATCGGTCTTCTTGTGCATCACTTATAAGTCTCGATAAGTTAAGTCCTCATAAGGTGCAAAGTGGAACAAGGATTGACCAGAAAAGATAAATTTAGTAGAAATTCTATTCAAAAATAAATTCCTTCCATTGAGAACAGTTCAGTTGATTGAAAACTTCATGATGTGAACTTCAAAAGGTATTTTGGGAAGTATTCAGTACTTTTAATTATTTTAATGTTGGTTCATTACATCTGCATATGTTTGCCTGTGTGCATTAGCCCAGATGCATTTGGTACTTTAGTTAATGAATCAAGCAGGACGCATCTGGCTGAGCTTATACTTTGTGATGATTACAAGTAAACCGTTCTTAAAATTTCTAACGGGAAAATTTTTAAAACCAACGTTCTGAAACTGTTCGGTTTCCCTCTTATTTGTCAAACTTCCCTCTCTTTCATACATTCCATAACTGACTCGAACCTTCTCTCTTTCTCTCCAAAAACTTTTCTAACTGCTCTCAAGTTTCTTCGAAGTTTTTGTTCTTTCTTTTCTAAACTTTGTCACAGAATAACATCACCCAAAAAGGAAAATCTACCAGTGATGTTCGACGCAGTAGCAGAATTTCTAAGAAATCCAGAACAGACACAGGAACTTCTCGAGTGCCAGTGCAAAACCCATCTCCACCGCTAGTCATGTTACCGGAACCAATTCCCAAGGAAGTATCACCAGTCGAGCCAAATCCAACCCCAATTATGCAAATTCTGTTGGTAGAAACCCCATACACTTGATCTTCTCATGGCTATGGTGTTGTATGTTCCGCCTGAAGAAGAACAGAATCCACCAGCAGAAGTGTTCCGATTATGCCTGTTGAACAAGTTCAACAACCACAGTTGCCATCGGAGATTCCCATTTCACCGAAACACCCTATCGCAGAACTGGAAGTTTCCAATCTAGAAATTCTAGTGGAGGTTCCAGTTCCAGTGGCTGAACCCCCTCTAAATCAGCCTGAGGACCCTCAGCGAGAAGTTGTTCAGGAAGCGATTCAGGAAGAAATCCCCAAATCTAGAACATTCTTCAATCAATTGCTAGGGGCCATGAAAACCCTAAAGAAATTGGGGAAAATCAATCGTACGGAGAGAAGAGCCCAAAAAAGACTGCTAATGATGTTGCCGAGACAGATAAAGCAATGTCTGATAAGGTGAAGAAAACGAATCCTCGTCGTATGTTGTGGAGGATTCTGAAGAAGAAGACTCTGAGGAATCTGAATCCAATCAGGATACATCTGTACCAGACATAGAGCAGAAATCCAAATAGTTTCATGAGAAGAAATCTGATCAGGATATGATTATCAGATGGAGGAAGAAGAAGAGAGTGCTAATGACTTGTCTGAGGAGTCAAAAAAATTCAGCGAAAAAACAAAAGAAGAGAAGGAAAGACATTCGGAAAGGGAAACATATTATGCCAGATTTGCCAAAACGACGACCAGCTACCAGAAGATCAACTGGGATCCAGATTGGAAGAACCAGACAACCATCAGTTGAGCAAGGGCTAGTTGATCAGGACTCGTCTAGCGAGGACTCTAGTGCAAGTAAAACAAACCTAGGCTAGACGTATCCTGATCCTGACGATTTCAAGAGGGCTGAAATTAGAACAGTAAAGGTTCTTTTACTCCCTACAGCTACTGTTTTCATGATAAAAGGCTGCTCAGTTATTCTGTAATTTTGTCAATTTTCGTAAATTACCTATGAAAGGAGAATTATGGTGTCTGATTTTGAGATGATTAGGTTGGATGATCTGGTTTAGTTTTTTAATCTGGAAAAATTGTTTGACTGCAATGGGAAAATCAATAAGGCTGTTGGGAAAGAGTTCTTGTCCAATATCCCAAAGAAATTTGGGAGTCTTAATTGTCTGTTTACAGATCGGAAATTTATGTGAGAGGAAAGATGGTTAAGTTCACTGCTGAGAGTCTTAGGAAGTGGCTGGGGATTAGACACTTTGATGTAGATGAAGAAGATGATGAGAAATATAATCTGTCTAATAATGAGATTGCTAGAGAACTCATTGGAAGCATATGGCCAGCCCAAAGAACTGAGATTTCTTCATCCAGCATGTACTAGAAATACAAACTTCTTCACAAGGTTATGACAAATCTGGACCCTCTTACTCACAAAACAAAGATCAACGAACCAAAAGCCATGTTATTCTATCAGCTGGGAACCAAAGAGATTAACTGGGGGAAAAAGATTTTTGATATTATTAAAAGATGCATCTCAGGTAGTGGACCTAGAAAATCCAAGACTTACAAACTATCATTTCCTTGGGTGATATATAATTATTTGAAGGATCAGGGGTGTTGAGGATAGAAAAGGGGATCAGTGGTCAAGACCTTTAGATCTACTCTAAAGGGATCACTACTCAAGACTCATCTCACCCTCTTCCAGAACTCAGATGTCATCTGGTACAGCAGAAATCCAACCAAATATCCCAAAGAGTCTTCACTCAGGCAGGACATATCCTGTGTTAGGGAAGAACTAAATCAGCTCAGGAGATAGTTCACTGACCTTAATGCTTCTCATTCTTTATTTCTTAAACATTTTGATCATCTGTGCAGTTTGATGGTGCATTTTTTGTTGTTAAATGATCAAACATTTGCATAAAAAGATGAAGATATCAGTGGATTCCTTCAGAGTTTTCGTGTTGTTGTGGATGAGGAGGCTGCTCAGAAGAAGCAGACACATAAGGAGGATGATCCAAGAAACAAAGCTAAGAAGGATGCATCTGGTGAAGCCACTCTCCAGAAAAAGAAAAAGAAACGCACAGCTGAAGAAGGGCTTGGAAAGGACAAAGACAACAACAAGGTCAAGAAATCAAAGAAAAATCAAGATTTATGCAGTCTGAGAGTTTGAGGAAACAGAAAGAAGGAGGAAGGAGATATTCTCTAAAACACTCATTTTAGTTTCCAGTTTTTTTACTTTATATTCTTAATTTCTGTTTATATGATTTATGTTTTTATGTTATGAACTCCCTAAGGTGACAACTATATTTTGCAGGCAGATATCTTTCGAGCTCTGATATGGTTTTTCAAATAATAAGGCTCTATTTACAATAACTCTTCTCTAGGAGTACGTTGACTTTTCTTCTTTGTTAAAAAAGGGGAGAAGATATAGTAGTTGATCGGGATATGTCATGCGTTGAGTCGGCTAATGTTATCAAGACATATCTTGACTTGGAAGCACTTTTTACACTTTAAACTCTGGGTTTATGTGTTTGATTTATTTCAGTTTGTGTTGTGTGCTTCAGTGACATGTTTAGGGTTAGTTTTATTACTAAGGGGGGAGTGTTTACTATTTCTACATCTTTAAACCCTTAGGAAACATTTTCTGACACTTTGTGCTACTATGGATTTTGAAAAATTAGAAAAGCCAAAGAGGGAGATTGTTAGTACGAAAATCCTGCACCTTAGTATTATTAATTTTTGTCTTAAGTGTCAAACATTGTTTTAATATGTCACGATTTATTGCATGACTTATTTTACGTGCAATATTATTTTTAGCATGCAATTTGAGATGTCTTGAGCCGAAAGTAAGTTGTGGCGTGTGTACTTAACTTAAGGCACAAAAGTTATATACATACGAGTTTTCTATGCCATCTAGTTGTGTTAGGTTTTCCATATTTAACTAGGAGTCCTATTAGGCGCATGTTGAGTTTTATTAGAATTAGGTAAGTTTGGGTTTATGGTAATTATCTATTCTAACTTTCCTTATTCTCCTATATGTATATGGTAATGTTGGAGACTTGTTTTTTACAACAACTCGAAGACGTACCTATATATGTAGTGTCTTCTTTGTAGGTTAAAATAGCGAGAGTTGAGCAAAGCTTTTACGCGCTGATTTAATTCAAAGCTCGATCGCAAAAGAAAGACATAAAACACTGCCTTATGTCGGGAGATCATTTCTTGCAAACTCGAACTTACTTCTTCACTGTGTTTGTGTTTGGCAAACCCTATGCGAGTACGTAGTAGGCGACGACTTAAGTGCAAGGGACTAATCCACAGAGGCTGAAAATAGTTTAGGAGGTCAAGTCATCCTAAGATGAGTTCGGGAGATCTCTAGGAGCTTGATGGACATTCCATAAGTCACGTGGGAGAAAGAAGGAACAGCGAGAGTTGGCTTATTGTCAAAAGGCATAAAGAGGGAGTCTTTTATAAGTTTACCTTTTGCATATTTAGTGTCTATTGTGATAGCACATTTTATTCTTTCTTTGTACTAAACTCACCTCTTAAATTAGTGGATTTGTTTGTCCCGTGGCAGGGGTGCCCACAGTTTTTCCCACTTGGGTTTCTGCGTAATTATTCTGGTGTTATTTTATTCTGCATTCATACCCGAGCTAGACACATCTAGATCGTGTTTCACTTTACACCAATAAAACACATCTAGACAGGATACATCCTAACTTATGTCTAAATAACCACCGACTTTACAAATGGAAAACACATATTACTACTAATGCTATATGGCAACCAAATAAACAATATGGGCAATTCAAACCAAGAACTATTACTAAAACCATCAGCAAGATCCACAATAATTTACATCAAAACCTACCCCATTTAACAGAGATCGGAAGAGCGACTACTCAGTACTAGGTTGTAAAACTATAAAACCTACTAACAATAAGCAAATTCTTTAGAAACAAAGGGCATAAAAATATCCGACCAACAAAGTATTAATGTTCAAATTCTCCCTCAACAAATAGCAACCCAAACCCACATAACATAAAGGTGAATATGAAAATCAGCATCTTCGCTATCTACCCAAACATGATCCTCTGGCTTTTCTGTAGCATACTTGAACAACTGCACTGCAATGTTCCTTCGAGTAGAAATAGTGTCAAAGGATTTACACATCTGCTTAATCTTAGTGTGCATTAGATACTCTGCATACTTCAGAGATCGGAAGAGCACACGTCTGACCTAGATTAATAGAAACACTTAACTAAATTAAGCAAATACATAAACAAGTGAAAATATAGATTTATCTTCCAAAACAGAAAAATAGACCCCTTTACCCGTACGTCTACTGAGGTAAGCTTGATACAACCCTACATGGCATGGGCAAAATAGTTATTGGGTGAGGCATAATCCCTGAGAGTTTAACACACAATGGCACCACTGTCCTCATATGGTCCACGCCTTCCAATACTTTATCTTCATTATAAAGTTTCTCCGATGAAATGTATACAACGATCTCCCATTTAGCAAGATCCAATATACCTAACACCCAATGCAACTGATTCTCTAAATCTATCAGCATGAATACATAATCCACCTCTAACCAATTACAAGCAAATCTAATTAGACCTCCCAGAGGATAAGTCGCCATTTGTTTGGCTCCCTAATTGCATCTCTATTTCTTTTCATTGTACTGAATATAGCTTTACATCTTCTATTAAAAACCAATCAGTAGATGTGATCTTGACCGGAATATCCATGGACAGTAACGTGTGCAACCTCAAGTAGTAAAACACAGCATCAAATGCTACATTAAGAAAAAAGATAAAAACAAAGAAAAAAAATTAAAAATCAGACCAATGACTCAACTTTCTCAGACCAACAATTATACCAAGACACTAAACTGTTCTCATAAAACTAAAACAGAAAAAATACCGTTTAACAGACGCCTGACACCTTGCAGGTCATGCCACCATTGCTTCTTGGTCACCTTGATTGAACCAACCATCAAAGGCAAATGAATCTCATGAACATTTTCCCTCATCTTGATATTCCTAAATATAATATAAAAAATAAAAAACTTACCATACATTTACTAACTACCTAGATAACAAATAATAAACATATATTCAAACTATATTTATTTGGTGACTCCTTATCATCGAGCAACTAAGCATCTAATGCGTCTACATCAACCAACTCTGGAATGTCCAGACAAGGCAAACATTTAAATGTGCTCGTTGTTTTCAATCCCACCAAACTCGTATCAGAATTGCACGCTTGACCAAATGATGCCCCCACATCCTGTTTCTTTTTAATTTCTGATTTCTTACTGCAATCATGTTTACAAGTATCAACCATCTTGTACTGCTACGAGGAAACATCCTGAATAAAGCAACATGGAAAAATTAACTCTACAAATTATACACAATAAATAATATACCAAGTAACATCTCACAACTCATCTATGCCATCATTTTACTATTTTTCTTGGCCGATGCTTTAAACCGCTCAATAGTATCATCTACATACTTCAACAATTCAGGACTATAATCCAGATGATCATCCGACAATGTTACTGAAGATGGCGACAGTCTGTTGGACTTTGAAGGCATTTCACAATAAGAATTGAAGTTGCTACGAGACAACAGTTTTGCATTTACATTTGCATCATTAGTAATTTCTACCTTCTCTGCCTTTTCTTCATTTTCCTGGCACCCAAACAACTTTTTCCCAACTATCGGCCTTACCTCCTCTTCTGGGATCCACTAGCAACAAAAGCTATAAATAAAACAACTAACTAATACTTACGCAAGCATGTGCAGAATAATTTACCTATAAACTGAAAATTGAAATTACCGGAACTCAAATAACAAATCAAACATACCAACTCAAAACTTGGTAATTCAAAGTTTTCTATAATATCTAACTCAGCCTCCTTTCGCGTCACCGGTAAGTCAGCGGAACTACATCCCTACATACCATGGTAAGCCAAACAACATTCTTAGGTAAAATATCAATAAACTTCTCCCAAATAAAAACCAATATACACCAGGAGAGAAAACAAATTTATGAACATACTAAACCTTGTTTGCCTTGGCATCAGCTATAGAATTAGAAGGGCCTACAAAATTCTGCCTACCAACCATACCATCAAAATTCCTAGTTGCAATCCTAATGATATCTTTAAAATCATCAAACTCTTACACAGTTTTGTCCCTAAAATGGCATAATCCCTCTTTGATGCTGTCCAACTGTGAACTAATTTTCTGAACAACATACATGTAATAACTATCAGTGCATAATACGAAAAAGAAAGGCTAATATCAGAATCTAGATGGTAACTTAGCCTTAGACCTGAATGTGTGATCTCCCAATAGATTCATCACCAGCAACTCTAATACTTTTAAGACAACATGAACGAGTGATCTATTAAAAAAATAGCATTTACCACATACATCAAAAACTAACTTCATTACAACTATCAATAGAAGGAACAAAAGAGGGAAAAAAACAAATTCATGAATGTAAAGGCAAAACTTACCTTACGCAAAACACCATCTGAAAAAGTAAGTTTTCTTCCAGTAGACTTTGAACAAACTTTTCCACTTTTACCCACCTCACCATTAGCTCTATCCCTACCAACCTGTACAGCCATTATAGGAGAGTCAGGCACCACTTGTTCCACAGACTGCATCTTCTCTTTTTCCAAATCAATAAACACCACCGAAGAGCTATCACATTTCCTAACACTTACATCCTACCACGAAGGGGAAAAAAAGAATCACTTACTTTAGTAATTCACAATATACTAGAACCTAAAAAAATATCATTTATAAAAAACCATTGTGCACACCAACTAATCTGTGAAGAATCAATAGATATAATAACCGGATTTGTCTTGCTTGTGGAAGGAACACATTCTTGCTGGCATAGCTCCACAAGGCTGGCTTCAACATGATGCGATAACAAAAAAGTCTCTTCATCAATGACAACGTTCTTCCGATCTATGATACTGAAGTATGCACACCATCCTGTGCAAATTTAGCACGCCAACCATGTTCAAACAGCCCAACTGTATATGGTTTACTCATCTCATTTGCATCAGCCCGCATTACAAAAACTTCTATTTATAATAAGGCCAAAAAAATGGGGGAAAAAGTAGAGCACAACAGTCATTGAAGGAAATGAAAAAAAGCCAAACTTCAACACATAAGCCTGAGGAAAAAAAAAAAAGAGGAGGGAATAACACTACCTCAGGCCATTGGAAAAAATCTTTCTCCAAATTTATCCTTTCTTTTGGATCTCCAATAGTAGATGACCAATTTAACAATCGAGGATAATTGTTACCAATCTTAATGCAACAAATACCTTGGAGCCCAGGTAAAGTCTCATATATCCAAATCTGAAAAGCAACTAAAAGCCCCCAACCTTGTATCCAATATACGGTCTTGCATTACCTTCTTTCATTAATGACTTATTCCGCAATCCACGTTTAAGTTTTTTCAATGTGAACTTAAACACATCGTTACCCCATGCATATTTATCCCGTAGATCAGAGTCCAAAACAATCATCCAATCATCATCAGCTAATCTATGATAGTGTGACGTAAATAACAATGACACTAATATGTACAAAATACCAATGTTGAGCCGGTCACGATCACCATAAAGTGCCCAGATTTAAAAACATGTGCTACTGAATCTATATCAACACATTGAAATTTTGTGAAGTAATCAAACTTCAACCTATTGAAATTCGCCCACAATTCCATTCTATTAATACCACCAGAACATTGCAACCCCGTAATCAAACAAAACTCTTCAATAGAGAACCTCGCTCTTTTGCACCCAAACTCAAACCACATTTCATTCTCCTCACCATAGCTAATCTCCCTAATAAGAACTTGATGTATCAGTTGCAAATTGAGTTTAATACATTCAGTATCCACTAATGGCCCAAGACAGGAATCATGAAACATTTCCAATTGTCTCTCTGTAAAAATAGATTTCAATTCATTGAAAACTCCCCATTAGATTTCATGTTAACTCTGCCTTTATGCCAAAAGTCTTTGGCCAAAATATAAGCACCTTCCTAAAGAATAGATACATCACATAGCAAAATCACAACATAAATAAGCATAGCTATGCTCAAATAATAAGTAAAAAGAAAAAAATAAAAGTAAAAGAATATCATAATTAACCTAAAACATTAAACAAATAACAATAGCATGAAAACACTGTCTCGTAAACACTATCACATTGCGGGATAACTATTCATGTCAATTATATCTCTTAACAAACACCTAACTTATTAAGAGAATGTGACTACACTACTCTCCTCACTTATGACTTACATGAAACATTGCAACAAGAAAAAATGAAAATAAAAGAATATCATTATTAAACTAAAACACTAAACAGACAACACTAACATGAAAACACTGTCTCGTAAATACTATTACATTGAGGGATGACTATTCATGTCAAATATATCTCTCAATAAACACCTAACGTATTAAGAGAATGTGACTACCTACTCTCCTAGCTTATGACTTACATTAACATGTCAACAAAATTAAACCAAAATTTGCTCTACAAATCTCTAAGATAAACTTTCAGTGGTGAGTGTTAGACAAGATCAGAAACTATTAAGTCTGCTTCATGCTCTAAATATTAAGGGTTGAATATTAGACCACTAATTGATTGGGTTAACTATCAGCTGTCTTTTTTTCCCAAAATCTGCAAAGACATCAATATTGGTATTTTAGCAAATAAAGATCAATTCATTTACACAAATTCTTTCTCATACATCTTGGACCTAGCAATTGTAAGATATATACCCAGATTCCACCCTATCTAACTTAACTACAGGTATAAATTTACACTTGCAAGCCACATGTCAGCAATGATTTATAATCTTCCTAAAAATTTCTAAGTTGTAAATTCTCAAGATTAATTATATGTACATGTTCATACGTATACATGCATGATTAGTTCATCAGATTTACCACCGTTGACCAAAGCGTGCAGTGTTAAATTACAAAGATCCCTTAACAATGCCATACATTCCATGTAACTTAGTGCACAGGACACTTATTTTTTTGTTTTCCACATACAAACATCATCATATCATAGAGTTTGCTCTAATACTAATTATCATACTCCAACAACATAACACAATCAATGAACAAATACCAATCTCTTACCCCACCAAAAAAAAAATACTACTTATTTGATATCAAAACACATAAACTTAGAATCTGACCCGGTTTACAACCCAAGTAAGAAATAAATGAAATATAAATCAGAAGACATGGATGGGGGGAAAAGTAAAACCACACTGATGAAGAAAGCCCCTACAACCAACCCCATATAATTACTTGTTTACTTATATTATATCCAAACAAAAAAAGGGGAACAAAGAGAGGAAAAAATAAAGATGCAGCTAATGCTACTAATAAATAATTACCTCTTTACAAATAGTATCGGCATCGTAATTCTCTGCGGGATCTGCTTACCATTCTTCCTGATCGTATTTTTCATCTTCGACGAACCACTTTGACTCTTTTTGCTCGCGTTTTTTGAGGCTAATATACTCCTTACAGCATCAGACACCATATTGAACGACATACACTCAACTTGAAATCAATAAAATTGGTTACCCAGAAAAAGGAGAAAAAACAGTGAACAGAGCACCAAGATTGAACAGAAATTGAAAGAAATACCGTAAACGCAAAACTTGAAACAAACGCAAAACGAAGAGGGAGAAAATTTTGGACTTACCTCACGAACCAAGAATTAGGCAAAATGAAACCCACAAATCATGATTCTGGATACATATGGGCAGTAAACCAATAGAGGTTATCTATCAGGAAAAATCTCTCTCACCATTAATCCCTAATTGGATGTATCCCCGGTTATTAAAAAATGGTTAAATCTATAATTTTTTTTTGAAAGGTTTAAACCTATAAATTTAAAGTAACATTAAAAAAATAAAAAATAAACCACCTTAAAAATGCACCATCCAAGTGTACATTTCTAATTAATATTAAAAAACTCCAAAAATCTCATTTGTTCTGAAAACAAAGTACATGGTGTAATTTCCTCATTAACTAAACTTGGCTTTGAAATTAAAAATAACATGTGACATCCCAAATCTTACAGACCAAAAGTGAAAGGTGAAAAACCGAGTCAATGTCAAAGTCGGACTAAGATGTATTAATTTAATTCCGAGTTTATCATTTAAGTACATAAATATGTTTGAAATTTATATGGAAGTATATTATAAATTGGTAGTTCAAATGAAGTAAAGTATGAAGTTAACGACCAAAAGAGATATGTTTGGAAGTTAAAGGTTTAAAATTAAATTTTAAAATAAATTGGGGGACTTGAGGAGCAAATATGAATAATTAAAACAAATATTCCATTTCTCTTGGAATGGAAGGACCTGGGAAGTGGGAGAGAAATGGAGGGAAAGAGAGAGTTAGGGACCTAAATGAAGGAAGT
The DNA here is from genome assembly GCA_963692815.1 of Nyctanthes arbor-tristis. Classification (NCBI taxonomy): domain Eukaryota; kingdom Viridiplantae; phylum Streptophyta; class Magnoliopsida; order Lamiales; family Oleaceae; genus Nyctanthes; species Nyctanthes arbor-tristis. The sequence goes on along the minus strand of CAVNYN010286329.1, from coordinate 1,566 downwards.
AAGAAGTTGAAGGACTTTAGAAGAAAGATTTGGCTAGCTATCTAGATAAATATCTTGATTTGGGCCATTTTTTCACACAAAAAAGAATCCTAAGGTGTACGGTGCCACGTCGCGCCACTTGTCACTTCGTAATTGGCGGAACTCAAAGATTTATTAAAAACAACTTAATTCTAACTATTATAAATAAGGCGTTTAAGTCCCCAAGGTTCCCTAACAACTTCGCCTATCCCTTTTCCTTGCCAAAAGTGACAAAATTGTCTATAGCTCCAGTGGGAAGGAAATCAAAAGCTATTAAAAGCTTAACTTCTCACTTGAAAAAGGCTCCTTGTCATATATAGTTAGATCCTAACTTAAAAAAATAGCTTTAAATGAGGAATATCAAAGCTTTAATGACACTTTTCCCACTTGGGATTATTCGAGGAATCTTTGAGGCGAGTAACATATGTCTTTGGCTCTTTCATTGGTTCTATCTTTTAGCTCTCTCTCTCATTTGGAACTTGTGCCCCTTTTATATTGTATTTGGCCTTTGATAATTGACGGTACACCATTGCTCTAGATAAACCATTGTTCCTTGCTCTTGGGCATCACTAGTGGCATTATCTACCCGTTTTGCTTTGTATTTGTATTGCTTTGTGACATTATGGCCTTGCTGTGTGATTCTGACCATTTTGAATTGTTATTGAATTGTATGACTTACGGGTAGAGGCTAAACTGGTGAGGTGCCCAAGCTTTGTATCTTTGTCAACTTGTGATCTTTCTTGTGTTATTTTGCGTGAGCCAATACATATTATTATTCACTGAGTACTTTATACTTACTCCGCTCTTCTACAATCTTGTAGGCATTGAATTTAGAGTTTTGTGGCCGGATCGTTCCAAAGGTGGAGAAGATAGATGTATGTGATCGAGATTTCGATGTGCGGCTAAGGTTTCATTGTGGGTAGTCCACAATATACTTAATTATCAGAGTTCGCAGTGAAAGCTTCTCAATACTTTTGAATTATATTTGCAAAGTCTCACTCTTGATTTTGAATCGAGATACATATTTAAACGCTTCTACTGTTGATATTTTAAGATAATAACGTAATGAAATTGGGGGCGTGATGAGGCATGTCTTTATCCTACGTGGACAGACTACCACGGCCTGAGCTCATGTGGCATCCCGATTCGTCCACTTGGCTCTCTAGTTAGGCGCAGACCCCAACAATTGCCTGCAAGGTCCTTGCTTGAATTTTATAAGAAGGACCAAACCTATATGTATAGGCTAAAGTATGTGCGGGTGACACATGTCGCATGGCTATTGGTAGTAGTGCCTCAGGAAGAAGCAAATGTATCAATTGTCATGTTAGTGTGTCATTCCACGCATATAGTTTTTGGGCTTTAATCTTTAAATAGCCCATTATCCCCATTCACTTAAAAGCTCCAGCTCTTTAAAACCATTTATAGTTCTTTTGAAATTAGTCCTTCCATTTTTCTTACTTAGTCTCCAACTTGGTTGAGAAGCTTCCCTGTCCACGCTTTCGAGAAGGTCGGACCTGACTTTCACAATGGCAGTTGGCTTACCTGGGA